>JAOWBH010146262.1:0-21502 GCA_028566215.1 Silene coronaria | reverse complement strand
ACTTAACTTATTTTTGCTGAACTTAACTTAACTTATTTTTGCTGAACTTAACTTATTTTTGCTGAACTTAACTTAAATTAAGTAAAGTTAAGTCCAAAAGAACAGGGCCTAAGTAGGATATGGTTGGAGTACTCTCAAGTGAATGCCAAGGGTCAATTGGAGAGAGTTTTACGGATGAGACAATTCTTGCTTTGAAGGCTATTGAGCCTTGGTATGCACATATTGTTAACTATTTGGTCTTACATGAGTTTCCCACGGGTCTTTCTCGCTCTCAAGGAGACCAAATCAAGAGAGATTTCAAGTATTATTTGGGCGATGACCTTATATATGGAGGTTTTGTGCCGATCAAATCATAAGAAGTGTTCCGGACTCCAAAATCCTATCCATTCTCCGCTTTTGACATGAATATGCATGTAGAGACACTTTAGAGCCAAGAAAACGGCTAAGAAAGTGTTGGAATGCGGTTTCTTCGGGCCAGCACTTTTCCGAGACACTCATGCTTTTGTGAAGACTTGTGATAGATGTCAACGAATGGGCAACATATCAAAGAGAGGAAAAGTGCCACAATCCCATGATATATTGTGAGATTTTTAATGTGTGGGGGATTGATTTCATGGGACCATTCCCCATGTCCCATGGGAACATTTACATCCTCCCAGCGGTTGATTATGTCTCCAAGTGGGTGGAGGCAAAGGCCACCAAAACCGATGATGCCAAAGTGGTTAGTGAGTTCGTCAAGTCCAACATCTTTTCACGGTTTGGGTTCCCAAAAGCTTTGATAAGTCACCGTGGTACGCACTTTTGCAACAAAATCATTGGTGCATTGCTAAGAAGTATAGGGTTGTTCACAAAGTTTCCACCGCATATCACCCTCAAACCAACGAGGTATCTCAGGTATCTAATAGGGAGATCAAAGCCATTCTTGAAAAGACCATCACCCTGATCATAAAGATAGGAATACAAGGGTTGAAGACGCTCTTTGGGCACAGCTTATAAGAAATCAATTGCCATGTCTCCCTATCGTATCATCTTTGGCAAGCCAACCCGTAGAAGTGGAGTATAAAGCATATTGGGCGGTCAAGTCTTTTAACATGCAATTAGATGAAGCGGATTTGCATAGAAAGCTCAAATTGCAAGAGTTGGAAGAAATTCGCAATGACGCCTATGACAATGCGGTGTTGTAAAAGCAAGGACCCGAGCTTGGCATGATAACATGATTTCTAGGAAAGTCTGTGAAGGTCGTCTTTGCCTATTTTCGGGTAAATTGAGATCTAGATGGGACCTTATGAAGTGGTCAAGATTTTTGAACATGGAGCTATTGAAATCAAGTGTTCCAAGACCGAAAGGGTGTTTAAGGTGAATGGTCAAAGGCTAAAGATCTATCATGAAGGGATTAACATGGGTGAAGTGGAAACATTACACTTTGTTGATTCAATTTATGAAGATTAACCAATCATACCACCAAGTCGAGTCATCGACGTTAAATAAACGTACATATTCTATCCCTTTGCATTACTTTTAAATTCCTTGCATTTAGAATAATTGCATTTTAAATTATTGCATTCCCATGCTTAATTTTATTGCATGATTAGTTTAATTACATATTTAATTAAATTCGCATCACTAATTAATTATATATAATATCATGTTAGAATAGTTGTGTGTGTGTGTGTTAATGTGTAGGTTACAAGGTGGTAAGGTGAAGAAATGAAGCTTGAAAAAGGAGAAAAATTGGCTAAGTATGAGAAAAATTGACGAAAAAAGAGCTCATGGGCAGCAACTGAGAGCGCCCAAACCAATGCCCACAGGCGCACATTGCACATCCCTTAAAGAATTGAAAAAAAAAAAAAAACACAGCCATATTACACTATTAACTCCTTCCCCTTATTGGTTGACACTTTGTTCAAGAGTAGACAATTGGGTTTATTGCCATTTGCCATTGTTGAAATTCATTGGCCATTGGTGGTGGTTGAAAAGCATGAGATG
The DNA here is from genome assembly GCA_028566215.1 of Silene coronaria. Taxonomy (NCBI): domain Eukaryota; kingdom Viridiplantae; phylum Streptophyta; class Magnoliopsida; order Caryophyllales; family Caryophyllaceae; genus Silene; species Silene coronaria. Next base: position 19,516 of record JAOWBH010146262.1, on the reverse strand, counting down.
TGGGAGGTGGTTGATAGTCATGGTGAGCATTGGGTATGTCTTCATTAAGGGGAGTCCCACCAGCAGGTGTTCCTCTAAATGGCAATGTCCCATGAAATTGTGGAACCTCCTCCTCATTTTGTCACATCTCATCACCTTCCTCTTGTACTTTTACCTCATCCAAAACAAGAATGGCATGGTCAATCCAAATAGGGGCAAACTTATCATCCGGGGTCATGTAAAGGTGGGGAGCCGTCCCCATCCTAGAGGAGAGTGAGGAGGGCAGGGAAGGTACATGTACTTGTACTGCTTGCAATTGGTATCTCCTCCCATCTTCCAAATGGCTTGGAAAGGATACACCTCGACAACTTCTAACATCCCCATTTTCTCTAGGCATTTGCGATCATATTATAGCCCTGCGGAAAACTCTCACACAAAGTTGAACATCCGCCTCAACAAGAAGCTTTTCAATCATACCTCCGACAAACTAGGTAACCTTCCCTCCTTTTTGTAGCTCCAAGCACCCATTAACAAATAACTCGGCCCGACTCCACTCCCTTCCGAGATCCTAGTCCATAAGCAAGTCAAGTTTTGGTCGGTTCGGCTTGGGCTAGGTAGTTGGTGTTAATGTTTCGGCTTATAATACGAAGGGCGGGATGTGGGAGGTTTGTATTATTGTTTTGACATCACTCGTAATGGATAGCCAAAAGACTTTCAAGCCGACTTGGGTAATGGTGATTGGTTCGGGGAATTTGGTTATATGAAGGGCTTTTCGGATTTGAGTGTAGGTCAAGGTCTTACATGCTCGGAATTTGATGCCCAGCTCATTGTCCCTTCCCAATTTCACCTTCTCTAAGGTGGCAAGAAATTCAAGGGTGGTGCTTCTCCGTGTGACATTGGCTTCATCAAGAGATGTCTCCAACCCCACCTTGGCTAACAATTGTTGAACCATGGGTAACAAGCCTAAATCCCGTAGTGTATCTTCAAGAAGGAATTTAGTAGTCACCACCCCCGGAGACTTTGATTCCAACACCTTAAATGTCCTAAGAGCCTTCCCCAATAACCCTTCCCAACCAACATACTCCCCCACCCTAGTTGAGGTACTTGGAACTTTCGATTTCCCTCGAGAGGAAGAGCTTTGGATCCTTTAGTGCGACCCATTTTCAGTAATTACAGAAAATCACACAAGATTTTGGCAAAAAAATTCTTTGAGGCAATTTATCAAACACCTAGTATGCACTTGTTCAAGAGGGTGCTAACTAGTTGTTTGGCAATAAAAAGTTCACTCGAAACAATTTACACAACACACAACAAATTTTAAGTGCTAAAAACCAAAATTTGATTACACATTTGAAAATCGATTACAAATCCCCCTTCCTTTGGGTTCGACCCTTGCTTTCCGCTTTACTTTTGAGTAATTAGTAGGCAATTAATGAGGTTTTAATTTGTCAGTTTTAAATAGCGACTTTAGAACTAGTCAAGATACCATTTGGGTTTACTAGCAAATTGATGATGAATATGAATACATACCAGAGAGCATATCTTCGCATCGGAAATCAATTGATTTGTACAAGTCCAGTCTTGGGCTTGAAAGGAAGAAGCACATGAAGTCATAATCCAAGTCTTTTGATTGGCCATCTTCTGTCCGATCTTTTTCAAAATTATTTGGCACGCCTAAATCCAATTGCTCTTTGAACGAATCATATGGTAACTGGAAAGCTGAAGGAGGTGTTCCACTAGACTGCCCAAGTTACAAGAAATTCAAACAGATTAATAATTTCATTCATGGGTTTTCACTTTTGGAACTACTGCCTGTCTACCTTACTGAGAAGACTAGCAAACTTTTTGGTGCGTATTGCTTTTACCATGATGTATGATATGTGAACATATATTAGAGTAAGGACCAATAACCCTTGTATTCTGTTGGAGAAATAACTGGAATATAACTTTCTTAAGTTTAATACTAAAGAACAAGCAAAAACCAGATAGTGCGTTCTTTATGTCACTGATATCGGTAGCAAGCTATCCTTTTCACATTGCAGTGAATACTAACAAGAAAGCAAAGAAAAAGGTTTAAGGTACGGGAAATTAAGTAACACCTTAATAATCTCAAGGCTACGTCGTAGGCGATACCAGTTGTTGGTTGGAAAAGACTTGGCCTTCGGGTCCCCTGCTGCAACCACAAAGTCAACTGCTGCATCCCAATCTTCTTGCCTTTGGTAATTTTCAAGCTCTGCATAAACTTGTGCCGTTATCTCCGGCGATGCTTTCGGAACATCAGGCTTCCCATATATGAACCTACCATTTGAAAGTAACTCATTAATTCTATAAGTACCTTATACCTATTAGCTCAATCCTTGAATCAACTTGGGCGGCTTAATAGAAATTACGAAAAACTAGAAAAGCATAAATTTATTTCATACTGCCACGGACTTCAAAGCTTACAGAGAACAATTTTTTTAAACTCCAGGTCCCAAATAAATTGTAATCCTTTCCATGGTCAATCCCAAGTGAATGGAGTAAGCATTAAATTAGGAATTGCAAAATGACTTACCAACGCAAATATAAGCCAGTTCCTCCAGTAATTACAGGAACACGGCCCCTGTCAAGAACATCTCTGGTTGCTTGCCTTGCATCCTCATAGAATCTACCAACCGAATATTCTATGTAGACAGAGAAGTAAAAACACAATGTCACGCACACCAGAAACAAACTGGATACACCTGAGCATTTCATGCTCAGAAGTCAGAATGACCAAAGATCAATCACTTCATTCACTTGCATTGTACATGGACATTCGGCAACATCTAAATCATATTCTCATAGTTTTGGAGCATAGTTGGCTAATTATAAGACCACTTTTGAGTTTTGACAGAGCCCCACCCCCACTCCAGGAAAAAAAAAATACACGATGGTTTTGTAATTTCCAGTGCAATCGCCAAACCTAAAACCTGGTGTGTCCGTGAAATCATTTGAAAATATCAACAGCTATACTTTAATATTTAACTACTTCAGCACAATAAAGTTCAAGGGTGATAAAAACTCTGAAGTTTAGTTTCTACCTTCAGATGGATGCAGTATGTCCAACAAGTGGTGTGGTACCTCCTGGAAATAAGAACAGAACAGAACATCACAAAATGACTATGCAGCAAAGGCGACGAACAGTTACTAACAGCCAACAGTAGCTTAGATATAGTTGAGAAAAAAAAAAAAAAAAAAAAAAAACTGGCAACAAACAATAATAAAAAGAGCTCACATACAGAAAATAAAAGACGAATAGACGGTGCACTAGATTACAACCAACAAGATTCTTAGTGGATCAAACTTGGAAAAGGCAAAGCACCTTTCTTTCACTTGCTGAAGGCTTAGCAGATCCAACATCAAGACCTCGGTAGACCTGCATCAAATGAAACACGCAAGAGAAACTAGAGAATCTTAGTAGTGCATCAGTGCATATAAATTAACCAAATCAATAGTAAATTAGTAACAGTTGATCATCAATGGAGCCAAAACTCACTAATCTTTGACTTCGGAATACGATGGAACAAAACATATTGGATCGCTAAACTGTGTGCTACTGTGCTTATCATACTGTGATGTAGCAGAATCCTCAAGACCTCAAAACGATTTTCTTTCTAGATCACACAAAAACAGAGAAATTGTGTTTTTTAAAAGCAGTTTACATCATGGATCACACGAAAACTATCTGTGTGTTTTCAATACATAGGTGAGATTCAATCCATTGAACCCCATCGGCCCATCACCCTGCCCATGGAATCATGCACCAAGTCTACTTGTCTCACTCAAAGTCACTCAAATACAGCTATAATAACAATGCAAAACAGCTCTTTGATCCATCTTAAGGTTACATGACCCCTCCAAAATCCGAGAGCTATTGTAATACTGTAATAGTCATCAATTCAGCAAGTCTATCTAAGCGTAATCAATACTATGGTTCCCTGAACGAATTACGATAACACCCTGGTCAAATCTTAGAGTAGCCGAACTAATCACACAATCAGCAAAATAGTGACAAATTATTAAAACGTACTAAACCATATTTGATGAAGTCGGACGTGTTCTCTTTTACTGAAACTACCTGAACTGAACTTATAGGGCCACACTTGAATTGAACTAAACTGAAAAATAAAAATTGAACTGAACTGAACTTATAAGACCTAAACCGAACTGAAATTAAGTCCAAAAGAACAAGGCTTAGTCTCCCGAGGTTTAAGCTAGTTCCACTTTAACATACCAGGTTTGTCATTTGTCATTGATTGATCGAACCTAAAACTGGTAACGCTTTTCAACAGAATAAACATACTCCAAAATTAACAACTAAAACTAACCATAATGCAAAATTTCAATCGAAATGATTTTCCACACTTCCTGAAATTGCAAATTCAGGATGATGTTCCACTTCTTTTATTCACAAAAACTTTAGAGAGACGGTCTCTCACTAAATTATTGAGAGACCATTTTTTTCATACCCTTTTATGTATTTTTCGTACCCCTTTTATTATTGATTGTGAATCTAAATGTCTCTTTTATTTGGTACATGTTTTCATAACAATCATACCTATTTTATCATATATCGTAACCATTATCATTAGTAGTACCACATTTTCTCGTATACATACACATTTTATTACTCTATGTACCATTTTTCCGTCAATTTGTATTTGGTCAACCATAAGTTTATTAAGATATCGTCTTTCAGGACACCTACATCTTTATGAATGAAATTTTATCGCGCTATTAATCCCCAGATTGAAAACTACCTAAAACATCACACCACTAAAATGTGTCACGGTAGTATTCACTCCGTCTCATTCATTTATATACATTTTTATTCTCTGCGAGGGGTATATACATTTCAAGCACTGGTAAACAAATGACTGAGACGGTAAATAAAACACGGATTAAAATACAATTAAAAAGAATATGAAAAAATAAAAATGACCTGCACAGAGTCGGCGCTGATAATTTCGCCATTAAGGCGCTTAGCGAGCTCAAGCGCAAGTCGAGTTTTTCCGGCACCGGTAGGCCCGGAGATAACCACCACTTTCTCCTTGTTTGCGCAGCGCGTGGTGTGTACGCGCCGCCGTGCGAGTAGGCGAATGGAAGTCGCGGAGGAGTAAGAGAGGTGCGCGCGTATTCTCCACGCGCGGAGGCTTACAGTTGCGTTCATTTTTCTCCTTTGGATAACTTTTGAAGATGAGAAGGGTTTAAGGAAAGGTTTAAAAGGTTTATGTTGCCTTGGAGCAATATTTCAGAAGTCGGTTTTTTATTCATTCGAACGGATCCGATACCCGATTCGAAACGATCGCGATCCACGCTCTACCCCATTTTTAATGCAACTCTTGTCTACGCTCCGACTTCTCTTGTCACCGGGCTAAGACATGTTCGATAGGAGTATTTTGGGGGAGATATGAGGTGGGATCTATTGTCTATAGCAGCTTCGGCTTAAATCTTACCACCAAGCTAAAACATCTTCGATAGGAGAAGGTTTAATCTATGACCAATCTCGATCTTTCTTTATAACCCATTTGATTATAATGCTAATGGATTTGTTGTGTATAAAACCGTCTCATTTAAGCATTCTATGTTCACAATTGACTAATTACCATGGCAACAATTGACAACCTCACTAAGGAGATTTGCAAGTATGATAGAGGTTAGGTCAAAAAAAAATCGGGTGAAGTTGGTACTCATGGCCCGAGTTCAAACTCCGTCATGAATAATCACTACTGAAACAAATCAGGCATCCAATATGCTATGACCCTTGGGTCAGGAATATTCATTAGCCATTTGCCCATAGTCAAAATTCAGAAAGTACATTAAATATGAGACATTCTAAATTAGTACACTATCACTATGCTACAGTTACTGTATTACTGCTATGACTAGGGTAAAATAACATTACCTTCCTGAGATTCTTTAATCAAAGGAAGCTGGATTTCAGCAACATTTACACATTGAGTTTCACTGTTAGAAACTCTCTCTTTAGCTACAAATCGACGATTATCATCAGATAAGTTAAGTACTCCATCCAACGGCTCCAAATCACCGATACATTCATCCCAGTAATCCCACATATTCATGCTTTGAGCATCTGGTCCTGCTTCCTTTGTTCTGATTACATTTGATGTTTCAATTTCCATCGTTTTACTTTCACCTGCTTGCTGTCGGTCTGGACCTGTTTCTGAGATAACACTCACCAACTCCAACCCGACCGAATTATTAACCTCGGTCTTTACAGTTTCTGAGTCTGCACAATTATTTTCCTCTAAAGGTTTGTCCAATTCCATGCAACTTGTCTCGACATGCATGGCAACATGAGAGGGATATTCTAGAGGCGGTTCTTTCGTACTAACTGAACTATTCCCTTTTGAGCCTGCACAGTTATTATCTTCTAAAGCTTTGTCCAATTCCATGCAACTGGCCTCGACATGCATGTCAACATGAGAGGGATTTTCTGGAAGCGATTCCTTCGTTCTTTCTGCAAATTCATCCGAACTATTCCCTTTTGAGCCTGGGCAATTATTTTCCTCTAAAGCTTTGTCCATTTCCATGCAATTAGTCTCGATATGCATGGCAACATAAGAGGGAATTTCTAGAAGCGGTTCCTTTGTTCTTACTGCAAATTCATCTGAACTATTCCCAAAGAGATTGTTTGTAGTATATGTTTTATCCATGCATACCGGGAGATTGGAAAGTTCCATCGGTGAAACTTCCATTAATGTTTCAGCTCTGCCGATAGTCCTGTCCCTGTTTGTTTCTTTCTCTAAATCAACTGGTGTAATCGAGTGCTCGAAAATCTCCATCTCTTGTCTCAAACCTTCCACATCGGACCCCACAACTTCTAATTCTAAGGAATTACTAATATCTTGTACAAGCTCAGGCTTCATCTCAGCACTCCATTTTCGAGACTGAAGAAGCGAGTTTTCATTGAGTTCAGCAGCTACGTCATTTACAGAGTCATCTTCAGAGTTTTCATTGGAAGCTCCTCTTTCAGCAATTCCAATACTGCAAATCTCCATCCTTCGTGACTCATTTCTTTCGATCACCAAGTCAGTATCAACTCCTGAGTAGCGAAGGCAAAGTTAAGTCACTATCAGGCTTTTCGTATTTCAAAATCAAGAAAATTGAACATGGTACTCCCTTGGTCTGATGATACAACATTTTTCTAGGAAGTCCCATCATATAGTTTACATATTCCATTTTGGTTTGTCTCATCAACAGTTTACATTATACCTTGTGTAGGCATCTATGTGGGCAGAGAGTAGGCCTGCAAAGGGGTCATTTAGGGTCGACCTTTTTTGGTGTGCTATTTTCCGGGTCATTTCGGGTACAAATCAACTCCGGTTGGTTCATCTTAGGTCAAGTCATTTGGGTTTGAGCCAGACCATTTTGGAACCTTTTTAACAAGGTTTTGCATTTGTTATGCAGATAAACCTCGGTGTAATTTCGAACTAGTCATTTCAAATCAAGTGATCTTCAGTCGAGGCACTTCAGATCAACATAAGGTCCAACAAAATTTGGGTTGGTACAGTTGGATTGGATCAGTTTCGGTTTTGGGTCATGTTTGGGTTATAAATCTATTTGGGTCTTCTGTCACGTCATTCGTGGTATATCATTCGAGCGGATCATTGGGTCATTTTTGTCACGTCTAGTGGAGAGTGGGCGTTTAACTCCCTAATTGCATGTATTAGCATTAAAAAAAATCCAAGTGAACATAAACAATCTGATGAGTCACATGGAGCGATTGTCAAGCCTGAATTACCTTTCTGTACATCTGTATTACCAAAGAGTGCCTTCTTCAGCATGACGGTCCCTGGAAAAACCATCAAGTTGAATTTGTTTAAGCTTCGTTTCTCATCCTCTTCCATATGTACGAAGCCAAATCCAACAGTCCATGTCTCCACTAAATCAGGAATTGCAGCAATTACAAGCTTTTCAACTTTTAAAGATGTGAGCATCTGGAGCCATAAACGGTAAACAAAAATAAAGTCAAATATAAAAAGCAGATTACAAATTTATTGCAAACATCCGACTTGTAAATACAAATAAGGTGAGTTACCATTTATGTTGAAGGTTTCATTTATTAGTACGGAGGAACTTTTAATTTATTTGTGGTTTTTCGCAATCACAAGCTTTTCAACTTGATAAGGAGGTTGATATAAGGTGAAGAAGCAAAGCAATAATACCTCTTCAATCGAATTTAACAGGTGCCGACACATTCCTTGGCGACGATATTTGCTGCAAGTCGCAATAAGTGGCAACTCTGCAAGAGCTACACCATGCACCCTGTGGCATCTAGGTTAGACCTCTAAGATGTTACTAGTAGATGTTACAAGTATATAACTAAACGTAACTACATTATGAAACTGGACCAAATCTAGATGTTGGTCTCAAAGTATAAGATGTCGTCGATAAATACATTGGCCAACTTTCTTAAAGCAATCTTTCTAGTTTTAAGCTAAACGGCATCCAACGTTCAAGGTAACATGTATTAACAATGTTTCTGGCCAATAAAGTCTTTGGACATCCGTTCCAAACCCTTCGAGGCGGTTTGAAAGCCAATGATTTCTACTTTCCTTTAATAGCCAAAAATATTGTGGAACGGGGAGAGGGGGATTTCGAAAGCAAGTGTTATGCCTATTCACAAACTCAAGCAGAACTCTATAAGAAACTAAAATGATTAGAGCTGAAGTAGCCAGAATTCTGGAAGACTGGAACCACGACACAAAAGCATAATTGAAATATATATATAATGCAATCTGACATGTGAGAAACTATATATTTATTCACATTTGTAGCTACACCGTAACAAACAAGAGCTAAATAAAGCAAAGGCTAGTCAACTATACATAGACAAAATGAAACTACAGAAATATATGAGGGATGACATCGGTACCTGATAGATGCAATGGAAATCAGTATATCATTCTTCTCCAAAACAGCGGTATAGAAGCCATGATAATCTAGTCTAGCAAATTCAGACCTGATACATCAAAACATCTAAAATAAGTACTCCAAACAGAACAAAAAGCTAACTTTAGTGCCCGTCTTGCCTCTTGCTACAGAAACTAAGGATTATTGTGAAAACCCATCAGTTCTCATTAAAAACAACCACTATATTAATGCACTAGTAAACGCTGGATAACGGAAGCAACACAACATGTTTATTTGATAGCATAAAAATTGTCGTGAATCAATATAAAATACACGGATTAAGGATAAGACAAGGGAGCGAATTACAAACTGTCCCAAGTGTATTTTTAAAATTGCGACAGAGATTCCCTTAGAAGTCCCCAATGCTTTAGCACATAATTAAAGGGTAAAGTCACCACCACAGTTACCATCCCGTGACCTCATCCTTGCTCCCCTGACCCACCACACCACAACACCACCACACAAATCACGATACCACCGCCCACAAATCCATCTCATCGCCAGCAACACCACCTCAATTCAACCTCCATTAACACCTAATCAGACCCAGGCCCGACAACTCCAAACACCGATCACCACCACTCGCTCAACCTTAACCACCATTAGGCAGGGTTGATCTTACGGTGGCTTTGTGGGTGGTGGTTTGGTGTTGTGGGTAGATGGAGAGAGGAGGAGATGGATATATGTATAGACTTAGGGTACAAATGTAACTTCAAGTCTTCATTACTAAAAATTGCCAGAAGAAAATGTACATAATCATTATGAAATATTGAAATGGAGGGAGTATTATGAAGCAATACAGAGAGGTGCCACATCGTTCCTATAACTTGCTGATTAGGCAAAACAAGCATAGAGCATAAGAATCACCTCCTCCTCCATACAGATTCAGAATAAACTTTTGACTACACAGGTAGCAATACCCTGAAAAAGCATGAGTGGAAATCCGAAGTGAAGATACATACCCCCAATTATACACCACTTGAGGTATCATATCAATCCCTGTTCTAGGGTCGATCATGGACAGAAAACATTCTTCCATAATGGTAGCAGCAACAGCTAGCTTAGAGTTGCATTCAGCTTTTAAAGCAAAACGCTGAGCGGAAGAAACCTTTTGGTCATCTTGAATGCACCTCAAAAGTGTCCAAGAATAACCGTCAGGTCCGTCACCAATTTGGTTTGACAAAGCAATGCGGGATTGTAGACCACCATACACCTATATATAACCATAGTAGGAAACACTTCAGAGAAATTTACCATAAATATATAAATTGCCTCTTTTCTAATTTATGATACTTAGACTCGGATATGGGGGGTTGGACTTGGACACAACACATATCCAAGTTCCACACTCTCCACGATAAAATTTGGGACACAGGGATACTGTCATATATTTGGGACACAAGGCTAAAAATCATAAACAAAACCATGGTATATGGTTCATGTACCCATCGCCTCTACTTTTGTCATGCAGGGTCTAAGGAGTCCACACCCATATACTTGAGTCTTGCGTTGGACAAAAGTATGTGGCCAAACTGAAGATTCAAACTAACACAGATTTTAACAAGACATGCACGATAAATATTTTAGTTTTCGTCAGCAAATAGGTTTATAAACCTGATACCTCTTCACAACTGGCACCACAGAACCAAGTCGCTCCTCCGTCCCTGCCCATATCCTTCTTTGTCAAGCACGCTTTATGAACTGTTGACAAAATTGAATAATTCGAAATCAAATTTGATGCATGAAAATGTAATTTAAAAACAGAACACATTTCAAAAGTTTTATTTACAAAGCTGAAAAAGAATTGAGCACAACTTGGAATAACAGAATCAACTAGTCTCCTACTTAATATAATTTGAGACCAATCCAATCTAACAAGAATCCTCGTCCATATACGCACTAACCTACTAAACATAAATATGGGCCAGTCTCATGATAATCTTGTTACGCATTTTCATATGAGAATGTGTGATACAAAATTCACCCAATATTAGACACTTGAGTACTATCAAGTATAAACCCCACACCTGATCTCAAAAAAAAAGTATAAACGCTACACCTGGCCCCAAATATATCAAGTATAAACCCAAATATATTTAAGCACTACTTCATCCGTCCCGGTCATTTATTTACCTTTGGTTTGGGCTCAATGACCAAGGAAAGGGGAGGGGACCATTTGTGGTGGTTGTTAGTGGATGACAAGTGGACCATAATGAGTGTATATTATCAAATTAGCCATAAAAAACCTACCTGATATAGAAAGGTAAACAAATGAATGAGACGCCCTAAAATGGAATAGGTAAACAAATGACCGGGACGGAGGAGTACTTATAAAGTATGAACCCTAGACCTGGCCCCATATATATTTTAAGTATAATCAAACATGTAGTTCAATCCTATCAGCCTGCATGTATAGCAACATGCTGTTTCATTTGCCTTGCTAATTTCAAACACAAAATCCCAACCAGTCAGCAGAACACATACACTTTCTCTCGCATTGTGAACACCTCAGAGCAGCACAAGGACTCGAGTTTTCCATGTCATTGGCAAGCTGTCCACAGACCTGACATGTGCAGTTTGGGCAATACCAGCTCCCTTCAGGAATCTCCTGCAATGAATAAACTGGATTCAGAATTGGCTTGGTGCTAGCAACTTATACACAAAAATGCGCCGTCAAAGTGTCAAACCACTTTATATATGTGTGTGACATTAAGCCATCACATATAATAAAGTGAAATGAGGACATCCGATATATTTTATTTAATAGTCAATGTTGCCTCAGGAATCAAGCCCGCAATAAACACCAGATGTCAGCGTAATCTAAAGAAAAAAGGAGGTTGAATCTCCGTTAGGTAATTTTTAACGCAAATCATCATACTAAACTGAAAAAATCTTAAAATTCAAGCAGATAAGAAGGTTAAGAAAGGAATGAGGTTGCTACCTATATTCCCAATACCTTAAGAGATCTTCGTCGGTGAAACAAAATACAGCAAGAGAAAATTGTGTGCCCTCTAACCTCTTTTTTTGCGGTACATTAATATGCCCAACTGACGACCATTTTTTTTTTATCTGGTGTTTTAGTTACCGCCCATATTCCATAAGCTTAGTTGTTGATAGAAACAGAGAAACAAAACAGAAACTACCTCATCAACAAGTTCGACTTATGTCGATAAGTTAAACTTAAAAATGCTTACACTACTAATTACCGAACAATTTATTTAACAGGAGGGGCTAGTGATGATGTGAGCAGAGCCAGGACAAAAAGGATGTCAAGAGACAAACCATTAAGGCAATGACCAAACACAGATTACAACAGCAGCTACATCCATTATTTCTCTATCCTTTTGGCCATCATTGCCAGCTCTCTCTCTCTCTCTCTCTCTCGATAATCCCAACTGTTAAAGATTCTACATAAGATCTTCTATATATTATTTTCCTTGTATTTAGTTTGTAGAACTATCGTATATGGGTTTTTCTAAAGGGCACACATTAATAAGCCTAATGGGGAAAGATTTGCAAGATATTTTCATCAAAAATGTAAGTATAAACTTAATGTTACCAATCTTATATTTCCTTAGTTAAGAATTGTATCCTAGCTCTGGTTGTATTCCTTTTATAACTATATACTCGTGTCTTAGGGTTTCTTTAGCTTATGCCTTTAGCTTTGTATTATAAATACTTCTCATGAATATATTGAAACTTAACCTTTCAATCATCTCTTTATATGTATCAGAACGGTTTTCTCTGATCGTCTCCTAAACCCTAATGGCCTAATATGGCTACTCAAACTCTTCCTAACTCGGATGAGCCTCTAAAACCCCATAGTGTCGCGAAACTCACCTCCTCAAACTACCCTCAATGGCGGCTCCAATTTGAGTGGATCCTCGCTCGATACAACCTCCTTCCGTATATTGATGGCACGCCCCTTCCTTCCAAAATCGTGGTGCAAGACAAAGACACGTTCCGAATCCCGCTTACGGCACTTGGTTTCGGCAAGATAAGTTACTCTTCGGTACTTTAACTGGCACACTTGACAAGACCGTAGCCCCCTCATCGTCCACAACCAAACAAGCTTAGGACACACTTTCTCACACTTACGCCCTTCCTTCCCGAGGACACATTAAGCAACTCAAGTTTAAACTTAAATTCATCGTCCCTTGCTATCCCGTAAGGTTGGTATCTCTACATTTGCTTATGGTACAATTTATAAGATAATGGAAACCAGAAAAAGCAAAAGCGTTGCCTTCTTTTAAGGCAAGCAATTGAATGGATAAAACCAAGCGCACTTGCTTTTGTAAAGGAGTTTTTGTTTTTTCCAAAGTCAATTTCTATCCACAAAAGGAAATGTAGTGAATTGGTTTGAGCAACTAAAAAGAAATTTAGTGAATCGAACATAATGGAGGAATTATTGTATATATTCTGTATCCATAGCTAGCTACAACAGGGAGCAAACATCATCCACATCAGAATCAACAAATCAAAATTGGTAACATTAAAATGTGGCACATCAGCTAAGTTTGTAACATAAAAACATGGTGCATTGCCGATAACAAATCAATGTCTGTAACATAAAGAAAAAAAGGACCTTTATGTAACCGCATGCATGGATATTATGCATTTGTGGCACTCAGCCACTCACCTACATAAAAATTTGTTGAATGTTTGCAACAATTTAACAGAAGATCACCAAAATATGAAAGATTCGACAGAAACTACAATACAGACCTCGGCAGACAAGCAAGACTGATGAAAGGTAGAAGGGCAGTTATCACAGCACAGCAATTCTCCAACATCGCCACAAAGTCCACAAGAGTCGTCATTTTTGTCAAATTCATCGACGGGTACACTTAGAGTCCTATTTTTCCTAAGTTTGTATTCATCTGACCAAGCCTGAAGCTGTGAAAGGGTATACGGCCTACCGGAACCCATAAAAAGATTTAAACAAGGGCGATTCTGGTTAAAGCCCGCATGGATCTTGAACTCGGAGACGGAAAAATTTTCATTGCAGCATCTACACAGTATCCCATCCTGAGATATCAAACCATCCTTAACCACAGTGTCATCCTTTGGGTCACGGTATTGGATTGCTTCATTAATAGATACTGCCCCGGTACTAATTAACCAAGACAAAATCGTCCTTTCACTCGTCAAGGTCCATCTGTCAGTTAAATGCTTGCTACCTTTCCCAAGGCCTCGAAGACGCAACCTGCAACTCCCCTTTTTACTTTTGCGTTTTTTCAGAGATTTTGACTTGAATTTCCTGGGTTTTGGACCAACCTTATTCTTACCAGATCTGAAGCTTCTTTTCTTGATGATAGCTGAAACCAACAAGTCATCATCTTTAAGTTGGCCTCCCTTGGTTTTCTTCTTGATGTTGCCACCCTTTTTTGATCTCATGCCTTTCTTGAAAACATCAGCATTAATTTCAGAGTTAGTCTCTTCTAAACAGAAACCATCACCAGATTTGACTGGACGAGATTTTTTTAATTTTGACTTTTTCTTTAACTTTTTCTTGTTTTTTATGTGCTCCATTGACCAATGCTCGATTTCAGCCTTCGACTGGTAGCTACAATCATCGCTTAAACTAATTTCACAAGCTTCTGCTTGGCATAAGTCACACAGTTCAACTGCCGGAAACTTGATACATTTATCCTCAGTTTTCTTCATCAAATTAACTTCTTCATGAACCATGGTTCTTTTAAAAGGTTCAGCTCCTCCCTCCACTGAACAAACGGTGCCATCTTTGGAATTTACCTGCACAGCAGTTTCTGGCAAGTTTGCAGATAACTGGTGTACATTTTCATCTGTAATGATTCCTAGCCTTTCATCTTTATCAATGGTCTCCACAAGACGCATGCTATTTCCTTCAGATACGTAAACAGATCTCGTCTTATGAGTTTCGCTTGTACCAATGCCAAGAGGAGAATCACAGATAATTTCTTCACCGTGCTTATCCACACTCCTGTTCACATCACAGTTCCCAGACTTCACTTTACACTCAACCTCAGCGTTACTGACCATGTCAAGTTCATTGTTTTTGTTTGTTTTGACTAGATTGCCAGTTCTAAGAGCCGTAATCTTCCTGCTCACAAGTACCATATTAACAAAGGGATCCAGAAGCCTATACAGACAAACTATTCCACATCTGGATTTCCAGTCGTCCTTTTTATTCTCAACATAATTTAATGCGTCATACAGATCAGAACAAAACTCATTAATGTCTGTCCATTGTTTATCATCTACTGTCATTTTGCTGTTGTTATGAGCAAATAAAGTATTACCAACTAAGGGCCAAACTCTCGCAAATGTACGAACAAGCCTTCCATCAGGTGTTCGGTAAAGATACCGATTCCTTCCATCGTTCCTTACTTGCAACTCAGGAGACCATCCTAATCTTTTAAGCAATTGATATACTTTGGACCGAAGAAGGGTTGAGAGATCTTTCACGCGATTACCCGTCAACTGAACATTGCCGTCATCAAAGTGCCAAGTAGCTACCCTTTTCTTAGTACAACGAGGCGATCCCGAAGCGCTGACATCAGCAGCTGACGGACTAGATACCAACAGCTTAGTGGCAGAGCTTTCCTGAGAATTAGGTGACGCCATGGATTTACAAGCACCAACTTGCTTTACTTCACTTCCATCCGAAGCCGACAAACTACCATTCAGGCCAACACAATCACCTAAGTTTCCTTCACTGATTGATTCTAGATCTTGCTTCAAAAGGTAACAACTAGATGTGAGACCGTCACTTGAAGATTCAACCACGTGACACATAAAAATTTGGCTGGGTGAGTGCAGACCAGGGTGATACATTCCATAAACAACTTGCTTTAGCGGAACTGAAGAAGCCATAGCGTTATCAAGATAAGGTTTGAAACTACAGAGTTCATTTACTGACAATTTAATTCGCTTCGGATGAACATCATGGCTTATCCTTTCACCCAAAAAAGACGCTCTCATGGAGCTCTGTGCTCTAGAATCTCTATATAGTTCTAAATTATCAGCATCCTTCTGACATAGGTCATCTGAGGAAACCTGATTAGTTACAGCTGAGTTTTCACTGTTTGAACAAGGAAAAGTATCAGCCATTTTATCTGTCTCACTCGTTGAACTAGCAAGTCCAACAGCAGCACTCTTTGTACTAACATCACCAGCATGATTTCCGTAGAAAACCTCCTGAGAAATGAGAAGTTCATCATTGGACCCATCAAAGCCATCATCTTGAAATTCGAATATATCCTGGCTGAGCATCTTTAAATTGTGGCTATTTTCATTTCTTCAGAGCCCTTGTTTCCAGCTTGCTATACTGACATGATCATTTACTGCAGTTTCAAAAAAAAAAAAAAACATCACTCTCTGTAGAAAAATATTTTTAAAAAATCAGTTTCGAAATGATAGTCAGCGGTAACTTATTTTAGCATGGAAAATTCACATCCATTTCTTTGCTAAGATTGTGCCTAGTTGAGATAAATAAAAAAAGAACAAACCACAAAAAATGGGCTACGAGGCAGTACAAAGTGACTTTGACATTTCAGAAGTAGCAGATATATAAACGTCCCATAGCTATTAACTATAAAACAGCAAACGGCCAGTTGGAATCAACCAAACATGTTACCCAAAATTTACGCACGTAAAAGTAACACGCTAACACCCTCTTTACCGAAAGCACAATACTTTGATCCAGTAATGATCATTTGATCAGAGAGTGTATCTTTATTCAACATTAAACAAAGAAAACAAATAAAGAGAGAATCTAATTCTTTCCTTTCTCAAATATGAAATAAGAAGCTACGTCAATATGGATCATGGAAGGTAACCGTAGCCACTCCATCCCTACCATTTTAAATGTATGCCACTCACTCTTTTCTCTCTCAAATTTGTATGGCCTTCAAAATAGAGCCTTGAAGACTTAGTTCATCAAACATTTATAGTTGTCATAGTCCACGAGAGAATCTATCGATTGTAGACGAATATGGCCTCATTGCAGATCAATTCGAAAAACCACCAAAACTTTCATCTTAGATTTACCCTGAGTGAGTCAATGGGGGAAAGAAAACTCCCATACATAGAATTAAAATTTACGTGTACTATATAAGACTACGTAATAAATTATCATACTAAAGCTAAAACAAAATTTGGGGATTACCGATTACTACCGCCAAAATGGGTGGATGTAAGCCCATTTGGATGTATGAATCTCCCATAATATACTACATGACCAAAGTTAGCCAACACTCTTCCAAGTATCTATCACACTCTTTAAGGTAAGCAACTCGAGAGTGACATGCTCGCTCTACAAGATTGCTCTTGGGGAGACTTGAACCTGAATCTCCTTGGAATTTCACCCAAGTTTTTAACCACTAGACTCCGTGGGGGCAGAATCTACCACATTGCAACCTCATGCCATAGCAAAATGCTATAATGCTTCCTCAACATGCTAGTAAATTAATTTGAAGTTTTTAAGAGATAAGTTTCCATCAATTCTACCCCATAACCCGTTTCAAAATCATTGCTCACCAGGGAAGAATAATTCATTTGCACAGAGAAATTAATCATATACACTAGTACGATAACACAAATGTTATTGTACAATCCCAAAAATTGTTTTGAACAACAAGCAATTCAAGTTTTATGATTCATGATCAATACGACACAACATTACCCCAGTGCCTCAATAGCTTCCGCAAATATAAACTAAACAGTAAAATGATAAAACAAACATAACAAATTCTTCAATTTCTAGTAACAGTAAACAATGTACAAAACATCAAACAAAAAAAAAATCAATTACATATACCAAAAAAAAAGACAACAAATTTACAAATAAACTGAAGATCTAAGCAAAACTATAACAAAAGGACAAGATCTACTCACCTCCTGAAGAAAACCCAGATGAGAAAAAACCCAAATGAGCTCAAAAAAACAGGAAATTAGGGTTCTAAACAGGAAAAATGGTGGGTTAATTTATTGAAATTGGGTAAAAAAATTAGCTGAAAATCCCCCAAAAAAAAGTGCCCTTTTAGTTGAAATCAATCAACAAATAAAAAGTGTGAAATGCATGAAAGATTGTTGGGTCAAGTTGCCGAATTCTGCGCTAAAGTGTAACAAATGGCGCAAATTAAATTGTTGGGTTTTTTTTTTTTTAATTTATTTGATTTTGTTTTTTGAGTAATAATAAATGTAGATGTAATTATGTGAACTTCTCTCTCCTTTATCTGAAAATGTCACTTTTTTTTCTTTTTTTTTATCAGACATGATTATTGGTTATAATCTTCATATATTATTTGTTTTAATCATTTTATGTAGGTAATGAAATGAAAGTGGAAATTTTCACATAAATTGTGAATTTGTAAATTAATAATGAACATAAAAATGATAAAAAGACAATTTTATTAGATTTGAATGTTAGGGCATTATAAGTACTCTCCGATTATTTCACTTATTCACTCTTCATTAGACTTGAATGACGATTTCAAGGAGAATCTCGGTGACTTTAATTATCCTTTGATGGGGTGTTGTTTTCTTCATTGTTGATTGCACGGTTTTGGCCTTTTGGGTGCTTGACGACCTTCTTAATTTATTTAGTAAATGAGAATCGTTGTACTTGATCTCTTTTGATGAATTTGAGTTGGTTGAGTGTCATCGGGTTTGACCTCCTTCGATGACTTGCTCTCTTGATTGACTGCACGATGATTTGAAGTGTCTGGCATTTGGTCATTGAGAATGAGTCGAACGATATGTGATGAAACTTGAAAATTTTCTTTAATTTCTAAAGAGAATAAAGAGTTATTTATACTTTACTGTTCACCTCTGTTTCCCACCATCTGAAAAGGATGGAAGATTCAAGGACCCTCTTATTTATAGGTTGGATTGTTGGAAAAATGAACCACATAGTGGACTGGACGCAGACTTGGTAGTCACCTTGAACCCTTTTATAAGGTCGGCCAATTTAGACGGACTACACTTAGTATACTTACCCATTTAGGTTGAGAACGTGTAGCATCTGTATTAACGAATGGCTTTTGTTGTATACCATTAGGAAAACCACGTTATGTACAATAAATCGTTTGTTAGAATGACTTAAAGAAAGGATAGGTTATTGATTTGGCAGGATTTGAAATGTCCATTAAAAATCTTCGATTGGTCGTTTTTGTTAAGTTTTAGTGTCTAGTTAAATACCCTACCGTTTATATATTTGGGAATAAAAAATCGATATTTCAGTATACTTAAGTCATACTTATTAAATATTCACTCTCTTACAATCTAATCCAACCATTTTATCCACGGGAAAAACCAAATGTAGGTAACAAATTATATTATACGGCGCCACCGGGTGGCACTCAATTTCGGCGCCACCCTCTCACATGCACCATTTATTATTGGGGTTCACACTTAATAATAACGGGTGCACTCAATCCAAATTGGGGTCCGAGATTGGGCGAGAAGATGGTGCCGAGTTTCGGCTAGCAATAGCTTTGGAAAGACAAATACCCCGATTGATTATTCAAACCGATTCAAAGGTTATTATGAGCTTTATGGAATCAGAGTTGAATGTTCCGACGACACATATTCACAT
>JAOWBH010146251.1:0-12692 GCA_028566215.1 Silene coronaria | reverse complement strand
TTACTTAAATCGATTAGTTAGCTAATTGTTCATATATGTTTTCTTTTGTTGTTAGTATTGTTACTTTTATTACATTCACTACTAGTTTTAAACCCGTGGAAAAAAAATGCACGGACTGTAATAACTTGCGCTATCGTTGGATAGAGGAACATATAAATAAGCATGATTATCTGTTCAATGTTATGACGACATACGTATGTTTATAATGGGACATATTACACCTAAATAATGACAAAAATTATAATTTAACATGCTAAAGGTAAATAATGATAATGAAACTAGTTTAACATGTTAAATAAAAATAAAGATACTAATACATTTGTTATTATAAATGTACCCAAAAAATGTATATTAGTTGCTGATACATACATTAAATATGTAGCCCATTGAAATCGTGTGTTGATACATGCTGTGGAAATCAACGACACGTAATATTCTGTTACCGGTTTATAACATTCCTTAATAAACGTTGTATAACATTATGTTTAATTTAAAGGTTTATTATACACATTTATCGAATCGTCCCCAAAAAAATGAAATATCGTATTCTATTATACTCCCATAATCAAGGGACTAACTCTATTTTTTTTGGTGTTTCAACAATATTGTTTACGTTTATATGTTTGTTCAATGTTTTTTCTTAAAGTATTATTATTAATCATTATTATACCATGAACATATTTTTACTTATATAAACATATATAATACGAATTAACGAAATGTTATCCAAACTAATTTACAAAGTACATTACTAATAGGCCAATACCTAGAAAAATAAAATATGGTGATTAACCCAAGTTCCAAAATAAGCCATCCACCTTCTCACAACTTGTTATTCATTAAACGCTACTCGGCTACTTGTAGGCTCCTCTCTACAAGTACCTTTGTTCAAATAGTAGTCAGAAGGGTCATACACAATAGCTCAAAGGCATTATAAATACTATGGTCCTATTTGGACTGTCTCTACCTTGTGACGGATATCATTCGTCACAAGTAAGAATTTGTGTTATAAACATTGTAGTTAACTATTTGACCATATTTTGTAATTTATTATTTTGTAACTTTTTGCAATTTACTTATTGGTCATTAATGTAAACTTTAATGTAAAACTTTAAGGCTCAATAGAAACAAAATGGCTTGATTTTACATGGTGGGTAGGGGTAAATGAAGGTTTTTGTTTTTCTGAAATTTAATTAGCCAATAAGAATTAAGGTGAGGAGAGAGGTTAATTAATTAGCATATAAAATATGGGGACCCATATGTAGATTAATTCCTCAAATTCATCAACCAATTGGAAGTCTTTCAAAAACTCCCCTTTTATACTTAGGGAGATTGCTGCGGTTACTTTCACTACTCCCGCCGTAATTATTGTTACTTTCACTATTGCCGCATTATATTGATAATTTTGCTACTCCCGTTGTTACTTTTATTACTTTCACTACTACCGTTTGCTAATATAGTTACTTTGACTATTCAATGAGTGATTTACTAACATATTATATCCAATGCTACTACAATTTTTTTTCACTACTAACATAATTACTTTTACTATTTAACCATACAATTTTAAGATGTTATATATTTATATAAACTAGTATTGGTGCCCGGCTACGCCCGGGCTACCTCTATTTACCATTAAAATTTATGTTCAATTAAATATAACTATTAATTATGATGAAATAAATTATGAGACAAATTTATTACTCCCGTTATTAATATTTTATTGTTATTAATGTAACAGTAGTAATAAAATTTCACTACTCCCCTCAGAATCATAGTTACTTTCACTACTCCCGTCGTAATTATTGTTACTTTTACTATTGTCGCATTAATATTGATAATTTTACTACTCCCGTTGTTGCTTCTATTACTTTCTCACTACTCCCGTTGTTAATATTATTACTTTGACTATTTAAATGAGTGATTATTATCATACTATTATATCCAATGTTATTATAATTTTTTTCTCCACTAACAGAATTATTTTTTATATATTTACATAAATATATCACATATGCATTAAATAAAATCGAAAGAATTATGAAATATTATATATTTTGGACTCTAGCTTGATTTATTTACTTTTTAATAATTTCCAAAATATAACTTATTTATATTATATTTGTGTGTGTTACATAATTAACATTAATTTATATAAAATTATTAATTAATTATTTTAAGAAAATTCACCATTTTCTAGTCTCTTCTAAATATTTAGGAGATTTTTTTAAAAAAAATGATTTATTATTAGAGTAAATTAGCAATTACTCCCTTTTAAAACACACTTTTTAAAATTTACTCCCTTTTATAATTTTTTTTAAAAATTACACCCAAAATAATGCCAAAGTTTAGAAATTGCTACCAAACCTCAACATTTGTGTTTTTAGGACGAAATTGCCCCTAATTAATTTAGTTCTTATGCATGTTACTTAACAATCTATTTCAACCGTCCTTCAACCACCACGTTCACCCAGCCTCACCCCATCCCCCGAACTCGTCGAATCCGGCTGCCCATCGGCCATCCCTTATAACGTTCAAACTAAGCCTCATAAACCTGGTTGCGAGTCAATTCGGTTTCAAACTAATCCGGCTGCCCAAACCAATTAAAGTATGCCTCTGATTCTACTTGCCAAAGTAAACTTCATAATGATTATCAAAGTTGTGCATTCAACTTAGCAATTGAGCCTCTTACTATAAACAATAATGTTAATTAGCTTGTTGGGAGTCCAAATCATCAACGTGTAACAATAGAACTCATCAGTCAACTCACTAAGAAGATTCTACGTATGGCTAGAATGGACCCATCATTTTAAATGCCAAAACTAACCCTCCTAAACCTGTAGTTCGACTGTTTGAAGGCTGGGTCGCCGGATTTCGGTGAGTTCGGTAATGGAGTGAGGGTGGGTGGTAGTGGTGGAGATTAGTGGTGGTTGGTGATTGATAAGTAATATGAGAACTAAATTAACTAGGGGCAATCTCGTCATAAAAACACAAATGTTGAGTTTTGGTAGCTATTTTTTGAACTATAGCAATATTTTAAAAGGGAGTAATGAATAATTTTCTATTAATTATTTATTTTTCGTTTCCAACTTTTTAGCCTCACCCATGACAGAATCAGTTTACCTCTAAACTACAGTCTTAGAAAAACACCTATTCATATGCTACTCTGATCCACTTTATTAGTGCAAACATTTTCTTATTTCTTTCCTTATTTTAAAAAATTGATTACTTAATTATTCTTCCCTTTCATTTGCATTACTAAACATCTCTAGACATTCATCCCATCCAACAAACAACAATGACAACCGCTAATGACCAACCACCGAAACGCCACGTAGCGGTATGCGCATTCCCGTTTGGGAGCCATGCAGCGCCGCTCCTCCTTCTTGTAAAACAGATCTCTACCATAGCCAGGGATACACGGTTCACGTTCTTTAATACTGAGAGGTCTAATGCATCCCTATTCAAAACGAACGACGTAAAATCATTTTCCAACATTGTGCCGTACGATATTACATTGCCCGTGAGTCAACCGACTCAGGAGGGGAACCCAATGATGAAGGCGATTAAGACCTTCCTTGAGTTCAGCCCAACGAGTTTTCGACGAGCATTGGCCCAAGTTGAGGCCCATGTTGGGATTAGGCTAAGTTGCCTTATTAGTGATGCATTTCTGTGGTTTTGTGGTGACATTGGTCAGGAATTAGGCTTATCTTGGATTGCTCTTTGGACTGCTGGTCCTGTTAGCTTATCCACGCATTTTTACACTGACTTTATTAGGAATAAATTTGGTGGTGACGTCCAACAAGGTAATATTGTTACCTTTTCTAAGTATTTCATCTTGATTTCCATATTTATTTATGCGGAAGGAAAGTGGTGTTAAGAGCCAGTTTAAATTTAAGGCTCTCAATATAGTAGTTATTTCAATTCCATCACTTCTTACGTTTTATTTTGTGATACAAATTTTATCGCAACATCTGATGACCTCAACCCATATCTGTCTTTCCCAAGTCCAATTTCAATTCCATGGATTTTCCAAACGCAATTTTGGAATTGGATTTGGAATCGAATTCAAACATTTGGATTTCTACAATTGAAATCATGAAAATGAAATAAATTCTATATTTCCAAACACTACCTTAAATGAATTGAATTACAATGACGGAAGTACTTATTTTCATGGAATCCATGGATATCATGTAGGCCATTTTCCATCTCAAAATTTGCTTAAACCCGCAATTAGGGATGACAACGGATCCAGGACCCTGTCCAGATCCACAGATCGGACCCTGATGGAGCGGATATGGATCTCATGTTTATGGATCCAATGGACATGGGTCGGATATGGATCTCGAAAATTTTACACGGATCTGGATCTGGATCTTGTTGTTAAGATCCAGATCCTACCCATGGATCCATATTTTTATTTTTTTTTATTTTATTTTTAAATGTATAAGAAAAACATAGTTTATAAAAGTCATGTTTTCTTATCTTTTACTCAACTATCATTTCACTTTACTTATTTCATAGGTCATTAACGAATTTATAACATAATCTAAATGTCCGAGAACAACAAATAGTTTTCTCATTATACTAATAATAACTTACGCGGTTATTTTTCACTTTATCATACATATTGTTGACATATTTTATATCTATAACCCTTAGTAAACATTTTAATGTGTTTTATGAAAATTTGATAGTAAAATTAAATTTAAAAAATGAAAAATTAAATAAAAAGTTGAAAAAGATCGGATCTATTTGAGATCAAGATCCTACCCTGATCCAATGGATATGAATATGGATCTGATAAATTTGGACCCTGCGATTATGGGTCGAATCTGGATCCAACATATTAGATAATATGAATATGGATATGGATCCTATAGAACTCTATCCAGACCCATTGTCATCCCTACCCGCAACACTCATGTCTACCTTTAACTGTAAAATCGGATAAAAATGAGTTATTTATGCATCAAAAGCTAGTAGCTTAAAATTGATCCCAAAATGCATCCCTAGCCTATTTAACAATATACTTAAAAACATGTGTATGTACCTATGCATTGAAATTAATAAGATCAATAGCAATGAAGGTTCTTAGCATTAAAATTGTCAAAAGAAATTTGTTCTATTGTAAAAATAAAAAATTTATTCTTAAATAAACAAACTTAGTTTGAAAACAAGAACCAAGTTCTTTAGAAACAAAATAAATAAATAATGGGAGTTCCATTGAGTAATTAACTAATTAATTTATTAAATTATTAATAGTTACTTATGAAACAACTTTATTTAAAGTTTTCCCATTGTAACAGGAAATACTTAATTAATTATTACGATCGTCAAAATATGACATGACAAAACATGGAAAAATCCATTTAATTTATACCTCAAAAGTCGAATATACATGCTCAAAAAAAGTAAAGGGGGAAAATTTGTTAGTATGGCTCGCTTGGATTAGAGGTAATAATTATTGGAGTAATGGACCTAAAATGAATTAAAAATGAAAGAAAGTGATGAAGGTTGAAGATAGAAATGGGGAAGATAGTGTAATAATCCCTCTATTAAGGAAGTAATAGTTACTCCTCTCCCCCTCAAGGAATGCATTACCTCCTTGTGGAGGAAATAATTCCTCCTCCACCTTCTATTTCCACCCTCTACAACCACCACTAACCACCCATCTTCTCCCACCTCTTATTTTAGCCTCTATTACTTACATTTCAAGACAACTACAATTTGCACCATAAATACACGCACTGGTGTCTTAATCTTGTCGCAGTGAATTGAAAAGCTTGGTTAGCAGGAATTAAGAGATGAGAAATCTTAAAAGAAAGGGGAACAAAGAATAAGCATATTATGTAAGTGTTTAGGTGCCACATATATATGTCTTATAATACAACTTCTATCTAAGATTTTCGTAGTAGTAAATGAAATATCGCAGACTATCACCATGCATAAGAACTAAAGAAGTATAATCATATACTGCGTACTAATTTGTTGTAGTGTTCTATGGTTAAGTAGTGAAAAACGTAACTGAAACTTTAAATCATCGGCATATTGAATACCCTTTATAAAGGGTTTAGCCATTTAACTCTTTCGCAACTTTACGTAATGAAGTAACTAATAAATGACAAACAAAATAGGATGCTGGAAACTTGGAAAGTAGGGACGAAGCAGGAACTAAATTCATATAGGGCTATGTTTTAAAAATTATGACATATGGTTACTATTTTTTTGAAGTTCAAATAGTCATATATGCAGAATCTGTAATTTAGGGCGAAAATAATACAATATACTGAGTTTATCAAAGAGTAAAAATTACTTTATATTTCTATATATAAATGAAGAGTATGTTAATATTTTTCTACTTTAGACCATTTTGCATGTATTAATGCAGGCTTACTTGCTTGCAAAGTTGCAAGTATTGAAAATTTAGTAAAATATATTGAAAAGTCTCAAACTTGATTAATCTTAAATTAAAATTAACTATTCTTTATGTAAATTAAACAATTAATACACTATACCACCAATTGTAACCAGTTGTATGATTTAGAACCCGGGCTCTATACTAAAGTTTTCGAGTTTTGTTTTAAAGAATTTGAGTTATATTGTAAAGTATCTGAACTCATCCACTTAAATATAAAAAAAATAAACTTTAAAAAATTCAGAAAAATTACACATAAGCTCGATGAAATGTTTAGTATTATATAATGTTTATTATACAACTGGTGGTATGGTAGTATTTGTGTAAATTAAAAGCACTCACAATTTTATACAAAAAATTATGAGTAAATTAAAAGACTTGAACCTACAACCTCAACCTCTAAATACTTTGCATTAACCAACTTTACTAAATTGTTATAATGTTTATGAATGAATAAAAATAATTCATCTTCAAATCATGTAGGGCTATAGCTCTCCTAGCCACCCCCTCCCTCCGTCTTTGTTGGAAAGGCTTAAAAATTACCACCCCAACATTCATCTTATTCATTTCATACTTTGTCAACATATAAACTCTATGTTCCTTTTAAATTGAGGGGGTAAGTGAGATTTTTTAGGTTATAATAGCTACTTCTTTTGTCCAAATCATCAGTTTACATTTAATTAAACTCTTAGAAAAATTATAAAGTTAAACAAATGATTGGGACGGAGGGAAACAAATTTTATGCATTCTTTGTTTCTTAGGTTATAATAGCTTGTGCTTTGATTTTACTCTAAAGTTGAGCTAATTGTCAATATTCTGTAACTGAACTAAATTAATTATATGAACTTAATGTGATGATTTGAATTTGTTTAATGTAAATTATAGATCAATATTCACACCAATGTGACATATCCATCAAGATTAGTGAGCATATTCATCAAACAAAATAGTCACAATGAGTAAACAAAATAGTATTGCAATTTTTGTCATTTTATTTGATGGATATATTTCTGATTCTAATGAATACGGTGGATTATATATATTGCCGAATGCACATATCAAGGGTCAAAAAGTATGATTACCACATTTTGTCAATTATAACTTGAGGTAAGTGAATATATATAAAATTATTTGGTAAATCTTGGCAGCTACTGAAGATGGGAAAGATCCTCTACAAAGTATTCCTGGGCTTTCAAATATACGCATCAGTGACCTACCCATGGGAATTGTGAGTGGGGACTTGAAGGCACCATTTAGCCAAATGTTGCACAATATGGCCTTAATGATCCCTAAAGCCAAAGCCGTTGCTCTTAACTGTTTTCAAGAATTATCACCTATTGTTGTTAATGACCTTAACTCTAAAATGAGACTACTTTGTGTAGGGCCATTTCCCTTAACTTGCCCTTCTCAAGCGGACTCTGACCCATATAATTGCCTTGAATGGCTTGACAAACACGACCCGAAAAAAGTGGCATATATTAGTTTTGGGACTTTCATCACACCACCACCACATGAAATCAAGGCCCTAGCTGAAGCGTTAGAAGTTAGTGGGATACCCTTCTTATGGTCCATGAACGATTCATCCAAGGGAAATTTTCCACAGACGATTATGGAAAGAATCCGGGATGACGAGAAAATAGGGAAGATTGTTCCATGGGCACCACAAATGAAGATTTTAGCACACCCTTCTGTAGGAGTATTTGTGATGCATGGTGGCTGGAACTCAATGATGGAGAGTATACTGGCAGGGATGCCCTTAATCTGTCGCCCCGTGCTTGGTGATCAAATGTTGAATCAAAGGGTTATTGAGACTAATCTTAAATTTGGGATAGGTATTGAAGGCGGAGAACTAACACAAAGTGGCACTATCAATGCTTTGAATCAAGTTTTGTTAAGTGACGAAGGTAAGCAAATGAGAAAGAATGTAGAGGAGCTAAAAATATTGGCCGAAGAAAGTGTAAAACCAGGTGGTAGCTCTTTTAAGAATTTTAATGTTTTAATTGAACTCATCACAAGGTCATAAAGTGATGATAGTTGATGATTTTTTAGGAGCTTTTTTCCAATTGTGTCGCTTTCGTCTATTGATCTTTTATTCATAAGTCTATGTAATGCTGAAAATTATCCTTATTGTTTTGATATTGCAAATCATTTGTTAGTTGTCTTCCGCTTGCATCTCACTCCCCAGTGCTCACGAGGATAAAAAAAAACACTCTCAAAAGGGGAAAGGTAAATGACATGTACAAAGCGGACAAGACTAACTAGACAAGACTCAAATACATTCGGCAGGGTTACAATTTACGGCCCTAGTCTAAACCTAGATCCAAACTCTTTGGATATTATGTACCTTTCTGGTTTCGACAAGCGATATCTAATCAATATCCGAGACTCAAAACATGGCACAAATACCGTAACCAAAGGTCGACTAACCCCTAATCGTATATATCGCATACATGCCGTAACCAAAAGGTCCAAAAGATACGGAGGAAGCAAGTCAAGCTAGTGATCAAGCACAAAGACATCACCTTGCATAATTACACATTTGACGCCAGACCAACCAACGCTACGCGTCCGCCTCCTAACAATGTCGCCATACTAACAGTACCATGTGCACAGACACATATGAGATGCATTTATAACCGACTCAAAATAGAGTTCAACAAGTTATTATGAGGATGCACAACACATGAAATTTTGACTCCGGCGATACATTCGTGAATCAAACAACTATCCAATGCAAACATGTCACACTTCAGTCCAACACTCAAAAACCATTATCAAGCATGTAAAAGAGACATAGACTAAGTGTTCTAATAATAAACAAGCGTCAAAATACCATACACAAGCATTTGAACAGAGGTTAAAAGCATAATCAACAAGACAATGTAAGAAAACAATGCAACATGCCAACGTGATTAACTCAGACTTGCGCACAGCCAAAATGCCTTAAGCAAGAAAAATGATAAATTTATGATGTTATTAAGACATGGGTAAGTTTCATGTTGTCAATTAATATAAGTACAAGTATGACGACATTGTTAGGAGTTAGACATTTACGTTCATCGACTTGACCGCCATATATTGTACTTGTGCGTTGTTTATGTCACTTGAGACTAATATGAGTGCAAGAAGGATTGTTTTTTCCCTTTATGCTTATAACGATGACTTGCGGCATTAATTTATGCTTTTTGTGATGGATGCTTGTATTGGATATTATGTCATTGTATCATGGGCCCATTATCTATGTACTTGGTATTGTTAGTATGAATACAATGATGTTTTTGGGAGGTGAACGCTTGGGTTCATCGACCCAGTCGTCAAAAGTTATACTTGCCCTTAATGCTTGTAATAGTGGGTTTAATGATTCCTATTTTTCTGATTACTAGCTTTGTATTGTGTTGATATCATTCAAGTGCATGTTTCAGGTATGTTGTCTTGGGGCGGAGGGAAACTTCATTGTCGAATCGAGATACATATCCCGAGAGTCTAACGCTATGTTTAGAGTAGGATTGTACATGATCGGTGTCCTGCGAGGAGGGTAGATGTCTTGTCGTAGAGTTGCATTGCAATGGTTTGATTGACTTAGAGTACTTTGGTAGGTTTAGTGATAATCCGGAGTCCGGATGCCATGTACTCAGATGAGTTTAATGAAACCCTTTTGAGTTTAATGATACTCTGTTGTTGCTTGGGTTAATGATACTCGTTGGAGTTTAATCATACTCCTTTGTTTGTTATTGTCGGACTAATGATACCCGTTGGGAGTTTAATGATACTTATTTGTCATATATTTTGTTGATTGAATTAATGATTCTGTTTGAGGAACCTTGGTTGGGTTTAATGGTACCCGGGAACCGAGTTCTTATTGTGTTGCCGGGGTTGTACACGGACATGTTGAATACCTCTAAGCCGAGTAGTAATACCCATTATGGTTTGAGTACTTGTTAAGTACTCATGTGTGATGATGATACATTTTTGTGAGTACCTTTCGTGCTTTGTGCCACAATGGCAATATTATCCAAGTGACACAAGTCATGGTGTTACTCGAGTTTGGCTTATATGTTTATCGACTATGTTGATTTGATGAAATGATTACATGTTATGTGTTATCAGCTTATCGCATTGTTATGGTGTAATACGGCTGAGAGGATACTTGAGTTACTTGTCACTGATTGTGCTGTTCATGTTTTTATAAATGAAAAATGACATGTCGGTGCTATCTGGGGTTTAAGACGAGTGAGTTAGCGAGCGTTGTTAAGACAACGAAGTAACCTTCACGTTGTAGCATTAAATCGTCCTTTTGAACTAACCTTTGTATTTGTATCGAGGGATCAAGATCCCTTGAGTATGTTTATGTTTCTTTTAAGATCTTATACAATAGTAAAGCTTTTAACTTGTTTCGAGTACTTCCGTTATAAATTTGGGGCCGACTTGTGGTTCATTTATTGAAAATTTTAAGAAATCCATTTTTTCCTCTGCATATTACGTGTTTATTCTTATTGTGTTACCACGAGTTGTCACACAAAAATTCAAACGAAAGCCAAATGTAAATACAAAGGAGAACACAATTCCTAAAAACCAAACACATGTCCAAAAGAAACTAGTCTCCGTTAAAACTATAAGTAAACATTGACATATCAACGCCCGCTAGTTCACTCGTGGTAAATATCATCAAGGACTAACTTCTAGATGTTCATTCATCCAAAACGAATGCAATAGTCAGTGGAGTACCTGAGGGTTTTCCAGCCATATTTCATCATAATTCAACAATGAAGGAAAGATAACAAACAGAGAAAGAATAAACGATTTAACTGAAATACAATTCATTATGGTATTATCAAATATCCAAGTCTCTCTTATTACCGTAGGGTGACAAACATAATGAGTAAATTTAAAGATAAACCAACTTTCTCTAACATACACCGTAACTCATGTCACTAGGCCATGAACGATAATGACACTAGGCATGGGTAATACACAAAAATATAGAACATCATCGAAGAGATAATATTACATGAACACAAATGAACTAGACAGAGAGTACCTTCATCTAGCTTAGTGGTCACTGGCATTTCCCAGATGGCTCGACCTCATCCGAGTCAAGTTGTACAACCCATCATCAACACATATAAATATTCCAAACCACAATCGCATGCATAAGTACTCGGCTCAGAGGCTACCTATAAAGCATGACCAAAATATACCAAATAATACAATACAATACAAGGGGTATCATTAGATCCAACAAGTACTTGTTTAGAGGCTACTTTTAAAGTATGTCCAAACTTCAACAAGTATCCGTCTCATAGGCTACTTCTAAAGTATACCTGAGATACTTCAAATAGGCACCTCAACTCAGAGGCTACTTTTAAAGCATACTCGATGCATTTAACAGACAAATGGCTCAGAGACTACTTTTAAGAAATGTCCACGGTTCAAAGGCTATATTTAAAGCATGACCGATGCATAACCAGCTCAAAGGCTACCTTTCAAGCATATATAGAGTATGACAAGCAATTCAACCCACTTAAAGGCTACTTTTAAAGGATATTCGAAAAACGAGTGCATGGTATAAGTAGAAGATTGGACAGTCGAGGTCAATGAACGCAAATGTCTACCTCCCAACAACATTGTCATATTCACACAAGCCTTTATAATTCGAGGCAACCAATCCAAACCCAACATAAGTAACAATACATAATTCATAAGAATCAACACCAGAAAAAGAGTAGAACATTTGACGATTGAGTATATCAACAAAAATCGTTCACCTCTCAACAACGCCGTCATGCTCATTCTAAATGTAATCCTCTATAATATCTTGTGCAAAACAGTGGCGAAAATATTGTTGTATGGGATTAAATACACTCCACCATTGAGCCTACCAATCTTGCAGATCCATATTGGATTGTTGCAATGCAAGATGAATTGCAACAATTTGTAAGGAACAAAATTTGGCATTTGGTTCCAAGACCTAAAGACAGATTTGTAATTGGTACAAGATGGGTGGTGTTCAAAAATACGTTAGATGATACATGTGTCATTGTTCGAAACAAAGCTAGATTGGTTGTTCAAGGATGCAACCAACTTGAAGGAATTGACTACGATGAGACCTTCGCTCATGTGGATTGACTTGAGGCTATTAGATTATTTATAACATTTGTTGCTCACAAAGGACTAAAACTGTTTAAGATGGCCATATTAAATTTGCTATCAGGAAATCCAGGGGGTTGCTCTACAAAGATTTCTTCTTCCAAATATCACTACAACAAACCCC
>JAOWBH010146240.1:0-12699 GCA_028566215.1 Silene coronaria | reverse complement strand
ATTTAAGCTCAAACTAATTATCTAAACTCTTTTAGAACTCAAATATTAGTCCCCACTAATAATTTGATAATTAATTAGCTTGAATTGATCATATTTGCTATTTAAATCGATTAAAACATAACTTTTATGAAATAATTCCAAAAATAATTATAACCATTATAAAATTTTAAAATAAAAATTTTGTACATTCTGGAACATTTCCAGGAGCTCAAAAAATCAAAAATTTGCCCAAAAAATTTCGGAAAAATTTTAAGAACAAAATAATCTATATTTATCGGTTTTTAACTATTAAAAACCAATAAACATCCAAAAATTATGAAATAATTTACAAAAATAAAAAAAAAGTAGATTGTTGGAATAATGGATAGAAAAAAAAAGTAGATTGATGAGATTCCAGGGTTAACGCCGAAGAGAGATGTTGACTTTAGTGTGGAGTTGAAACTGGGAACGAGACATATTTCTAAGGTTCCGTACCGGATGGGACTGAAAGAGTTAGAGGAGTTGAAGAAGCAGTTGAATGCGTTGTTGGACAAGGGGTATATCAGACCCAATATGTCACCGTGGGGCGCACCAGTTCTATTTGTCAAGAAGAGAGATGGAAGTTTGAGATTATGCATTGACTACCGAGAGTTGAACCATGTTACGGTGAAGAACAAGTATTCGTTGCCGAGAATAGATGATCTTTTTTACCAGTTAAGCGGGGCTGGAGTGTTCGTGGTGGTGCCTTTCGGATTGACCAATGCGCCTACAGTGTTTATGGATTTCATAAACCGAGTCTTCCGTCAGTGATTGGACCAGTTCGTTGTGGTATTCATCGATGATATCTTAATCTATTTCAAGACTAAGGAGGAGCATGAAAAGTATTTGAGGCTTGTTTTGTAGATTTTGCGAGATAACCAGCTTTATGCTAAGTTATCTATGTGTGAGTTTTGGTTGGAGAAGTTGGCTTTTCCGGGGCATTCGATTTTGAAAGAAGGTGTTGCTGTGGACCCAAGTAAGATTGAAGTTGTGTCGAATTGGGTAGCACCGAAGAATGTGGCTGAAGTTCGGAGTTTCTTGGGTTTTTCAGGATATTACAGATGGTTCATGAAAGACTTTTCCCGAATTACAAGACTAGTGACAACATTGATGAGGAAAGAGAACAAGTTTCGCTGGGATGAGTGTTGTGAACAAGCGTTCCAAACCTTAAAGGAGCGTTTGACTACAACTCTTATCTTAACTTTTCCAGAGGGAAGTGAGAACTTTGAGGTGTATACTAATGGTTCAAAGTTTGGATTGGGATGTGTAATTATGCAGAATGATAAGGTTATTTCTTATGCATCGAGGCAACTGAGGCCATATGAAGAGCATTATCCTTTTCACGATTTGGAGCTGGTGCAGTATTCTTTTCTTTGAAGATTTGGAGACATTATCTATATAGGGCAACCTTTAAAGTGTTTTCAGATCCTAAAAGCTTGAAGTACATCTTCATTCAGCGAGAATTGAATATGCAATATAGGAGGTGTATGGAGTTGATAGATGACTACGATATAGAGATCATCTATCACGAGGGGAAGGCTAATGTAGTAGCCAAGGCTTTAAGTAGGAAGAGTTTACATTTCCTGTGCACCGCAATGTCGAGGATGAGACTGCAAGAAGAAGTTCGAAGTATGGGGATACACATAATCCGGAAGGGAGAAACCATTAGTGATTTGACTATGGAACCCGAGCTTTATGAGGAGATACGGGCGAAACAACTGGATGATCCAAGATACGGGGGTGGAAAGATATGGTTGTAAAAGGGGCTACTTCGAGGTTTACCATACGTGCGGATGGTAGTGTTAGGTTCGATAATCGGTGGTGTGTGCCTAGTGATGACGAGTTGAAGAGGATGACTTTGACTGAGGCTCATTGTACTCCGTATTCTATTCATCCGGGTGGAGACAAATTGTTCAAAGACTTGAAGAAGACCTTTTGGTGGTCGGGGATGAAGAAGGATGTAGCAGATTTTATGGTTCGATGTTTGACTTGTTAGAGGTTAAAGGGTGAGCAAAGGCGACCTCAAGGTAGTATTAAGTCACTTGATGTATCGGTGTGAAAGTGAGAGTTGATTTCCATGGACTTTATTGTTAGAGTACCAAGATCACAAAAAGGCAATAATATGATTTTGGTGATCGTAGATCGATTGACCTAGTTAGCTCATTTTATTCCGATGAAAGATACTTGGAGTAAGATCGAGTTGGCATTGGCTTATAAGAAGAATGTGATGAAGCTTCATTGTGTGCCACAAGATATTGTTTTGGATCGAGATGCGAGGTTCATTACACTATTTTGGCGAGAGTTGCAAGAGCTGATGGGAACTACCTTAAATATGAGCACAACATTTCTACCTACGACAGATGGCCAGATGGAGTGAACTATTAAGAATCTGGAGGATATAATGAGGGCTTGTGTGATGGAGTTTGGGGGTTCTTGGGAAGATCGCCTTGATTTGATCAAGTCTTCTTACTATAACAACTACCATACAAGCGTTGGGATGTCACCGTTCGAGTCGTTATATGGGAGAAAGTGAAAGAGCGGTGTGTTGGGATGACAGTTCTGAGGCTGCGGTTTTAGGACCAAGGATGGTGTAGGATATGATTGATGAGGTTCACCTGATTAGGCAGAAGATGAAACCAAGGCAGGATCGACAAAAGAGCTATGCGGATATACACCGACGTGATATTGAGTTCCAAGTGGGTAACAAGGTACTTTTGAAGGTATCACCTATGCAAGGTGTGATGAGATTTGGCAAGAGGGGCAAAGTGATCCAGAAATTTATCGGTTCATATGAGATTTTGGATAGGGTCGGGGAAGTGGCTTATCGTTTGGCACTTCCGCTGTCACATGATTGAGTTCACAACGTGTTTCATGTGTCTCAATCGAGGAAGTATGTCAGCGATCTGACATATGTGCTTGAAGTAGAGACGATTGAGTTAGATCACGCGCTTACCTATGCTGAGATACCTATGGAGATATTGGATCGTAAAGTGCGCAAGATAAAGAATGGCGAGACGACGTTACTGAAAGTTTTTTGGACAAATCATAACGTGGAAGAGGCCACGTGGGAACCATAAGATGCCATGAAAGAACGCTACCCTCATCTATTTGATCAGGTATGTTGGGTTAAGAGGGCGTAACCCTATTCTTTTAGGGGGGTAGGAGATGATCGCGAAGGACTTTTTGGTTTTAAGTATGTTTTAGCACCTTTTCGTGCGTCTTTATGTCTAGATGTTGGGATATTTTGGTTGATATTGTTATGTTGGAGTTGATGTGGTGTTTTTGAGGTACGTAGTATATTATAAGCGTGAACTTCGAGGATGAAGTTCGTTCTTAAGGAGGGAAGACTGTAATACTCCGTATTTCGGGTCTGTGGTACTTGGTCGAGTAGGAGATACTCGGCCGAGTATATTAGTTGAGTGGTGGTTGGCAGTTTGGTGTGGCTACTGGAGTGTGGTCACTCGGCCGAGTACTTGAGGTATTCGACCGAGTATGCTGTACTCAGCCTAGTACACTTGGTACTCGTCTTTGTGCCCAGTCTATTTTTGTGTTTTGCGCGGTCTGATTAGGTTTATTAGGGGAGGTTATTAAAACATTTCGTCAGTTTTCATTCCGCCATTTTTACATAATCAATTACTAAAACTCCCCATAATCACCCTAATCATCATTTCTAGCAAGGATTAGCATTTCGGTGTCGAATTTCATCCTTTCGTGCGTCGAACGTAATGTATGTCTCGATCTTCAACAATTATTCAATTTTACTTATCTTAACCCCAATTAGATTGGGTTAGGAATTTTTTGGTATGATTGTTTAGTAATGGTAGACTATCTTTTTTATAGGTTACGAGTTCTTAGAGGACCATTTCTAGATACTCCTTGCATATTATTGGATTGCAATCGTGGTAGGGTTTCCCTACTCAGTTACTATCACCGTTATTGTAATTATGATGTGATTATTATGATGTGATGTTATATGGATGAAAATGATGCTGTTGTTGAGGATGTGGTATCATTGTTGATGGGAGATGGTCTTCACCCCCATGTATCGCACCTTGTGGCTCCCGTCATAAAGGGGATGTGCATATTAAGGATCTGGGTTCGCTCATTGCGATAAGCGGGGGATTTTGGTGGCTAGGCCGCGGTCTCCCACCAGCAAGGGCAGATTACTTGTTGCGATGGGTAATCCATGTGATTGGTTATTGAAGTGTGGAGATGGTTGAGATGGTTGATTGTTTATGTTTTGTTATTGCGATATTGATGTTTATAAATAGTATACGAACCATGGTGGCCTTTTTGTTGTTTCTATTGTGTGTTTTACTGTGATACATCCGATATTGCCGATGGATGGTGAGTAGTGGTTTTAGCAGGTGATGATCATAGTTGATGTGTAGCTGCGGGCGTGGATGGGGATCACCTTACTTGGTCTTTGATAGCTTCCGTCGAGTTTAGATAGTTATGACTTTATCATTTGTTTGTTTTTTGTTTGAGTTGTACTTTAGATTTCTTCGACTTTGTAACCGATTAATTTTATGCACTTTTAGTAAATGTTCTATTATGGTCTATTTGATATGTACTATCTCGGACAACCGAGATGGTAGCGCCCTTGTTTACCGGGGAAGGTCTAGTTCTAGGCTCCTTGGTAAGTGGAGGTGTTACACAAGGTGGCCAGAAAAGTAGCGATAAACTGTTTATGATGGATAAACTGTCAGCTGAGGATGATGCTCAAGTCATCACTGGTACATTTCTGGTCAATAATAGATCGACTTTTGTTTTATTCGATTTGGGTGCAACTCATTCTTTTGTGTCTAAGAGTTATTGACCTAGGGTTTGGGGGCATTCCATTTAGTCAAAGATGAAATCTTTATACCGTCGGGAGAGTCTGTCTCGTGTTGTAAACTTTTTAAGGTTGTGTCGATTGTTGTTGGGGAGGTAGATTTTCCTGTTGATCTATTTGAGTTTCCATTAGACAGGTTTGAGGTCATAGTCGGGATGGATTGGTTAGGTAAGTATAAGGCAAACATTGATTGCCATCAATAGAAAGTTTCATTAAGAGGTCCTAAGGGTGTTAGAGTGTCTTACCGAGGTTTCGTAGTGAAACCAAAGGTAAAGTTCATTGCAGCGGTGACCTTGAAGTCATTTTTGCGGAAGGGGTGTCCTATGATCTTATGCCTTATACGGGATACATGGATGGTGAAGCCTACAACATGTAGCATACCAATTGTGAATGAGTTTGAGGATGTTTTTCAAGATGAGATTTCGGGGTTACCTCCGAAGAGAGACATTGACTTTAACGTGGAGTTCAACCCGGGAACGAGACCTATTTCTAAGGCCCCTTATCGAATGGGTCTAAAATAATTGGAAGAATTGAAGAAGCAGTTGAG
Source organism: Silene coronaria (assembly GCA_028566215.1). NCBI lineage: Eukaryota > Viridiplantae > Streptophyta > Magnoliopsida > Caryophyllales > Caryophyllaceae > Silene > Silene coronaria. Next base: position 7,300 of record JAOWBH010146240.1, on the reverse strand, counting down.
TGAGTTACTAGACAAGGGATACATTCGGCCTAGTGTCTCACCGTGGGGTGCACCAGTGTTGTTCGTGAGGAAGAATGATGGGAGTTTGAGACTAATCATTGACTATCGGAAGATGAATCACGTTACCGTGAAGAACACGTATTCGTTATCGAGGATTAATGACCTTTTTGATCACTTGAGTGGGGCTGGAGTGTTTTCAAAGACCAATTTGAGATCGGGTTATCATCAGCTAGGATTGAAGACAGTGACATACCTAAGACATCTTTCTGATCGAGATATGGACATTATGAGTTCGTATTGATGTCATTCGGGTTGACTAATGCACCAGCTGTGTTTATGGACCTAATGAACCGAGTCTTTAGTCACTATTTGTGTAATACTCCGTATTTCAGCATAGGAGTACTCGGCCGAGTAAGAAGTAATCGACCGAGTGTGTTGGTCGAGTGGTGTTTAGTATTGTTGTGAGGCTACTGGAGTGTGATTACTTGGTCGATTGAGTTTGGTACTCGACCGAGTAGGCTGCACTCGGCCGAGTACAGTTGGTACTCGATCGAGTGACCGGGCTGTTATCGTGTTTTGCGCGGTGTGATTGGGGTTATTAAGGGAGGTTATAAAATCATTTTCGTCATTTTCACTACACGATTATAAACTAAAATAGTTCTTAATACTTCCCTTAATTACCCTAATCATCTACCAAGCAAGGATCTAGCCTTTGTACATCGGATTTCGTCTCTTTCGTGTGTCATTAAGGTTTGTTTTTAGTTTATACTTTGTCCTTACCCTAACTTAAGTTAAATTAGGGATTTGATGATTTATGGCATGAATATGGTAGTGATTATAGTATATTATTGTTATATGTGAAGAGTTCGTAGAGGATCGATTCTAGTTGATTGCTTGCGTACTTTCGGATTTGCTATCGAGGTAGGGTTTCCCTACTCAGTTGCTATTGATTGTTGTTGTGATGTTATTGATATGATTATTGTGATGTTGTGATGTATTGTTGATGATGATGATGTTGTTGAGGTTGAGGTTGTTGTGAATACATTATCGGGAGATGGTCTTCACCCCCATGTATCGCTTCTTATGGCTCCCGTCATAAGGGGGACGTGCACATTAATGATCTGAGTTCACTGGTTACGATGAGTGTAAATTTTGATGTCTAGGCTACGGTCTCCCACAAACAGGGGCATATTACCTGTTGCGATGGGTAATCCAGTTACTGGCTCTCGGAGTTTGCAGATGATTGAGATGGATTACCTTGTATTGTGTTTCGTTGTTGTGATGTTGATTTCTTGGGACAGTTTACTGACCTTGTGGTTTGTTGTGTTGTCTTTCTTTGTTGTGTTTTTGCTATGGTCCAATCGATATTGCTGGCGAATGGAGAGCAGTGTCTTTAGCAGGTGATCATGTTTGAGGATAACTGCGGGCCTAGATTGGAATTCACCTGGCTTATGAATCGTTAGCTTCTGCTGAGTACTAGAATATAGATGATTTAGTTTCATTTGACATTTCAGACTTTATTTGTATTTTGGAGTTTTGGTATTGTTGTATTGGATTAGAATTTTTTGGTTTAATAAATGTTTCATTATGGTCGCGTTTAATATGTACTACCTCAGGCAACCGAGATGTAACACCCGTGTTTGTTAGGGAAGGTCTTGCCAATGGCTCCTTGGTAAATGGGGGTGTTACAAAGTGGTATCAGAGCGATGATATTGTATCCTAAAGCCAGTGAACCAAATGAACGTAGGTGTTTAATAAAAACGAACCCGGGTAGAGATTGTTAGGAATTACCGCAAAGATTTGGGAGACATCCCGAAATCGCAATATGACCCTTATTATCTCGATCCGGTAACTACGAGGTAGATACAGAGGGGATGCGAATTATATGCTTTGTGGAGACGAATGGTGGGTATTATGTGTATGGAATATGATGTGTAGTTGAAATATTATGTGATTGTTTTATTTTTATTTTTATTTAAGTTTTTCTTTTTTTGCTAAAATGTAAGCTTTTCATTCATTTCAATTGGCAAATTACAAAAATTTTTAACACAACTAAAACAAACTTAAAGTGCTAATACTACAACAATTGCACCTTTCTTAGCAACACCTTATCATTATCACTTACATACTGCGGCTTATCACAGACTAATTTACTCTTCATGATGATTTGAATGCGTTGGAGCAGAGCTTCAGACCTGTCCACTCGCTAAAAAATCCTAGCTTCATTTCTTTGCATCTAGATCAGATAACAGCTAGCAATGCACGCTGTATTTACAACAGCTTTCCTCATCTTTGTCCATCTTCTCCTAGATATAGTCCTGTTCCAACCTTTTTATCCCAGATCAGACTGCAACCAATTACCAACTAATTGAAACACTCTCATACTATAGCAGCAATCCTGGAACAAGTGTTCATGAGTCTCAGCAGCCAACCCACAAATACAACACATATTATCAGTAGCCATTGAATACAGATACAACTTATCTATTAGCATCATTCCTTTGTTACTCACTAGCCAGGCCACAAAGGAGTGCTTAGGCAGGGCAAGTGGGTGCCAAATCGTTCTATGCCGCTATACCTCCCCCCTATGCTCTTTTAACCAGTTATAGCAACTCTTAACCTTATAGTCTTCTGTATTAATCATCCAAGCTCCATTACTGAAACCTGCTTGAATTTTATCTTTAACCTGACAATTTTTCCTCCAATGCCAGCTTATACCAGATATAGGTTAATAACTTTGCAATGGGGTTCCTTTTAAGTACACATGATTTAATCTCACCCAAAGCTTATCAGGTTTCAAAGCTAGACACCATACTAGCTTCCAATAGTTGCTATATTCCAAATATGACTTACTTTTTAACCTAATCCACCATCTTTTTTAGGAACACACACACTGTGTCCGGCAAGTAAAGCAGTTCTATTATATTCAGTGCTCCCCTCCCAGAGAAAATTTCTACCGATTGCATCCACTCTATGCATGACTCATTTAGGTAATACAAACATAGAGGCCTAGTAGTTATAGAAAGTGGATAGCACAAATTCCACTAGGACCAGTCTGCCTACAAATGATAATCTCTTGGCCCCTAATATCCTAATTCTCTACAGTTTTATCTACGAGTACATCACAATCTTGCTTCCTGAGCCTCCCAGCAGTGATTGGGATGCCTAAATACTTAAAAAAAAAGTTGTTCTTCAGTAAAACTAGATAATAATAGAATTTCTTTCTTTAAATTAGTAGGGACTCCATTGAAATATGCACAAGATTTCTGTGCATTCATGTTTAAACCAGAGGACTGAGAGAAAGAAGAAAATGCCCTAAGCAATACCATCATAGAAGGGGCATCTCCTTTACTAAACAACAAAAGATCATCTGCAAACATAAGATGTGTCAATCTCAGTTGTTTGCATAATGGATGATAATTGAAGTGTAGCTTATCAGTAACACAAGCAAGAATTCGACTAAGATACTCCATGCAAAGTGTAAACAATAATGGAGACATTGGGTCTCCTTTTCTCAAGCCCCTCCCGCCCTTAAAAAAACCAAATGTATCTCCATTTAAAGAAATTGAGAATGTAGGACTAGTCACACATTCCATGATCAAGTGACTGGAGGTGGGATGGAAATTAAAAGCATTGAGGATATCATCAACAAACTCCCAACTGACAGAAACATAGGCTTTCATTAGATCCATTTTGAATATACTCCTTGGAGAACAAGATTGTCTGTTCTAAAATCTCACCAGGTTTTGACAGACTAATATATTCTCAATTATACTTCTACCTTTAATGAAATTCCCTTGATTAACACTGATCAATTCAGGCAACACATTGTACAGTCTATTACATAGCAGCTTGGAGATAAATTTATACAGGACATTACAGCATGCAATAGGCCTGAACTGAGACACATGAGTTGGCATTGGACCCTTAGGGATTAAGGTGAAAGTAGTTGCATTCAACTGCTTAAGCAACTTGCCAGTACTAAAAACATCCATGACAGCTTCACAGACCTCATCACCTATGACACTCCAAGAATCTTTATAAAATGAGCATGAATACCCATCAGGTCAAGGAGCCTTATGGACAGGAAATGAGAGGATTGACTCTTTGATTTCCTTGTTTTTGACTGGAAATAATAAGAAATTCCAGTGATTCTCAGTACATATAGCTCCACTCCTAATGATTATTTCATTAAGTCTAGTAGTGGTGGAAGTTGTCCCCAATAACTGTTGATAGTAACTTAGAAAAGCATTTTGAATTCCTTTTGGGTAATTATGCTCCAGCCCAGTCATATCTTTGATGGCTAATACCTGATTCCTCATAAATTTAATCTTAATAATTCCAAGAAAATACTTTGAGTTACTATCTCCATCTTTGATCCAAGCTGCTTTATCCTTCTGGCTTAAAAAAAGGTTACAGGCATGCTGTAATGCTTGTTATTCATCAGCAGCAAGTTTTTCTTTATCCAACCAAGAAGTATTCCTAGGATCTAGTGCAAATTGAGTTTGAATGTACTATAAGTTTTTCAAGGCTATCATAGTACAGTTCTCAATATCTGCAAATTGATTTCTATTAAACTCTTTCTGATGCTGCTTTAGGTCCTTAAGCTTCTTAACCAGTCTGAACATCTTAGTACCTTGATAAAAACCTTGCCACCACTTGACCATATTAGGCAAGAACAAAGATGATTTCCCCCACATTTTAAAGAATTTAAATGGCCTATTAATGTTCAGATTCTAGACAGTACTCTTAATTAAATAGGGCGTGTGATCAAAAAGTCCTTCAGGAAGGAAGTGAGCAACCATATCACTTATGTCTCTAGTCCACTCATCATTAATAAGTACTTTGTCAAGTCGACTGTACACCCTAGTTGCTACTTCTTATTTATTGTTCCAAGTGAAATAGGAGCCCATAGCAGGTGAATCAACTAGTCCACACCTGGTCAAACAACTTTGAAAATCATATATTTCAGCATCACTACTCTGTCCCCCCAACCTTTCAGCGTGAGATAAAACACAATTGAAATCACCACATGCTACCCATAATCTACTGATATTAGAGGAGAATTTACATAACTGCTCCTATAAGAGTTTCATTTCATTCAAATCATTGAAAGCATACACCATAGATAAGCTAAACTGATTCTTGGAAGCAATCTCAGTAACAATCATATTAATACATTGAGCAGAGTAATCATAACTGTCCACATGAAACACACTTGGATTCCATAAAACCCAAACTCTACCACCCTTATGCCATCTATTATTAGTGGTTAATCTCCATCCATCAATAAGTATTCCACTGACACTATTTAGAGTTAAGGATTTAACCTTAATCTCAAGGAGGCCAAATAATCCTATGTTGTTGTTAGAGATGAACCATTTGATATGTCTTTGCTTTGTGGGATTATTTAGCCTCTTAACATTCCAAAAGCTTAGGTTTCTGCATCCCCACCCTCTGGTGAGGCAGCACTACCACTTGTCCCAATTCCATCCTTGGGTGTACCAGTTTTGTTCAAAGCATCTAAAAAGCAATGTTGCCCAAATTTATTGACACTATACCCTCCATCAGTCACTTCTTGCCTAATCATTCTCACTACTAGTCTAACAGGAGTGAAGCTCATTAAGTAGGTCTCATTTTTTTGCCATACCACTGGTGTAGTTAACTGTATCTCCCTAGTCTGGATAACCTGAGTAGTTGTCTTTGGGATTTGAGCAACAACAACAACTTTGCCCTTATTCTGTTGCTGTTTGCCACCAATATTTGGGTTTGGGTTCCAAACTTGAGTAACAAGTTGTTTCTTTGCTGGGGGAGGTGGAGCACTCTACTTAGATTTCCGACAATCAACATCACTATGCCCAATACCATTAAATTTAGCACAAACAACTGGTTTCCATTCATACTCAACATCAACTGCTATTATATCACCATACTCATCCAAGAATCTTACTTTGGGTGGTAACTCAGCACCAAACACAATTTCTATCGTAACTCTCGTATATCCAATCCTGGTTTTTTCCTCAGTAGCCATATCACACTTAATATACTCCCCTAGAAGTCCTGCAATCCGAGCTATCCCCTAACCCCATAACTTAAGAGGAAGTTTATGCAATTGAACCAACACTGGTACAGATTTTACTTCATGCTTTACTAACTCAATATCAGGCGACCAAGGTTTGACGATGAGTTGTTTATTATCAAATAAAAAGTGCCCCTGTTTCAAGACTGCCTCTTTTGTCACTTTGGTCTTAAAACGCACAATGTAAACACCATTGGGTATAAAAGAAAGTTTATCTACCTGATGATTACTCCATAATCTCCGCACAAATCCTTCCACAACCTTCTATAGAGGGTTAACGCCAAGGATGAAACAGTAAACAAAATTACACCAATAATCGAGTTCCACATTCACTTCCTCTGCTGTAAATTGAAGGAAATTTGAAGTATCCTCACTCTCTGGTTCTTCTTCATTCACTTTAACGACAGTTGCAGTAGGGGTTTCTTCTTCATAGTATTTCCTCTACTATTTCATCGAGATTCAAAGGTGGAAGTCCCACCACCGCATGAATACTCTTCTCCTTGAGCATGTCATTGCTACTAGGACCTTTGTACTCGGATAAAGATGGAAATTCTTCCATATTATTTTGAGATAGGTGATATGTCTCCATTTTTTCGTCTTTTTCCCCATTTTATTTTAGCTTTTAGGCCATATTTAACGTTTTTATAGCTGTTTTAGGTGGCTTTTGGACCAATACGGCCCACCAAGGAACCCGAAGCATATGCTAGCAAAAGGATGGAGAAAGGAAGAGAAAACACCACGATGCGTCCTGAGCTGGGGCATCGGCAGCCGGGTGCCCGGCTGGGAGATCATGAAGACGGAATTTGGCCAAAAAATTTATTGCCCTCAGTGAAGGGAGGAGCACCTGCAGCCGGGTACCCGGCTGGGAAGACAAGTGTGCTCAAAGTAGGGTACCCGGATCCTGCAACATAATCGCGTTTTTGGGCCTCCATTTGTTTCGTACATTATTAATTATGGGTACACTATATATACCCCATTTTGTAATGACATGAAAAAGGAACAAACCCTAGATCTCATATTGTATTAGCTTTAAACATATACTAATCTTCCTTTAATCAAGTTCTCAATTTCTTTGAAGTTTATTTGGTATTTTGATTCTAGTTTTCGGGTTGTATCAATTTGGAAGATTTTCTTTCTTCTTATTCAATCCAAGTTTCCTCCTTTGCTCTATTGTTGGTATAATTTCCTCTTTGTTCATTTTATCTTCGTTGTTGTTCATGT
>JAOWBH010146229.1:0-12700 GCA_028566215.1 Silene coronaria | reverse complement strand
CCCCTTCCCTGTTAGTTAAGACCGTTTTAAGTTAAGACGGCCTGATTTTCCGATTTAAATAAGATTAAAGTAAAAGAAAAGTTGTGGGTTGTCTTAATTTAAAATGGTTCCCATTTTTTAAAACCCTGTAAAAAAATGTTTTAGTCTAGTGGTTTAGAGTTTTAGACAGACTGTAATGCCCTTGTGATTCATTTGACCAGCAAAAGATAAGCTTCAGTTTGATCTGCATTGTTTCTGTTTTGTTGTTTTCGAATGTCCAAATTTTTGGGTTTTTAGTATTTATTATGTTTATGTAACTGTATACTGTAATATTGTACTTGAAGATTCTAGAAATCCATTTTTTTATTTTACCAGTTTAATGTTTATTCTTGTACTGTACGGTTTTTTTTCCTTTTTTCTGTTGGTTTGTTGGATCCTGCTGTATTGGCGCATTAGGGTAATTTTTTTTGGTTATTTTATTGCTAAGAAACATAACTGGAAAAAAGATGTACTTAAAGTTATGTACAACTAGGGAAAAAGACAAATTTTGATTTTTATTGTTAATTATTAATGGGGGATTGGGTTTTTCGGGTTTGTTTTAGAAATCGGAATGGATTATGTTATCGAAGTTTTAGTGGCGGTTTCTGTAGCTTTATGTGTGTTGTGAGTCAGTGAAAATGGGATAAATTTTGTGGTATTAATTGGTTTTTTGGGTTTGTTTTAGAAATCCAAATGGATTATGTTACTGAGTTTTAAATGGCGGTTTCTGTAGCTTTATGTGTGTTACTAACAGGGTTTTCCGAGTTTGTTTTAGAAATCGGAGTGGATTATGTTATTGAATTTTAAATGGCTGTTTCTGTAGCTTTATGAATGTTGTTAGTTAGTGAAAATCTGATAAATGTGGTGATATTAAGATGTTTTTCTGGATTTGTTTTAGAATAAAAATGGATTATGTTATCAAATTTTAGTTTGCTGTTTGTGTACTTTATGTGCATTGTTCATCAGTGACAATCTGATAAATGTGGTTGGGTATTAGCAGGTTTTTGGTTTGTTTTAAAATCGAAATGGATTATGTTATCGAACTTTAAATGGTTGTTTAAGTAGTTTTTGGTTATAGCGAAATCTGATAAACGTGTTGATAATTACAGGTAAGAGGGATAATACTGTTAAGCTGTTACAATGAATGGGAATAGGGGAATGGAAATGTATTATAACAGCAGTGGGTACCCGTATCAGCAAGTGAATGAAAGCAGCTACATGGGATTTTTTGATGGCTATGTCTCTCATCCTCCCGCTTATGCTTACTCGCCTTTGCCTATGCATACCCCGGTATTTTTGCCTTTCCTCATTCTTTAAAGTGCTGTTTTTTTGGGCGTAAATCTTCATCTGTTAAGGAGTCGCTTAGATTGGGGGCAGTCGTTACTGGAATAATGGAGATCCAAACAATTGCGGAAAGAGGGAAAATAAGGAGCGGTGAAGGGAAAATAAGGGATGGTGATGGGCGTGGTTGCCATATACTGCAGGGGGAAATGGATAACTATTACCCCTTGACGGAGTACTTAGTATCCTATCTTCATTGTGCCTCTATTTACCACCACACCTCCTTCTCTGCCCCCTTTCCATTTTGCCTCCATTAGCCTTGTAATAAGTACACCTAATCCAAGCAAGCCCTTAGCATTATGTTCGCCTAAGAGCTCTTATATGTTGTCAATATAGTTCTATAGAACTGAGCTCAACTCCTTGTCATACTAGCTCTTTGAACGACAAAATATGGGGCTGAGCAAAATGTAACAAATAGTCAACTTAGACATTGTATATTCTTTGTTTTCCTTCCTAGGAAACAGCATATTGGTCTTTGAATAACAACTCCTACAGATCAGATTACCATGATGGCAGAAGTATGTCTTACTATGGTTATCAAGTTAATCATGCATTACCCAGAACTGAAATTAACCGGAGGACCTGGGAGTATTCTCCGTCTATGCACATTGAAGAGCCTACCATGGATATGCAATCTGAAGAAAATGTTGCTACTAGTTCAGATGCTGCTGCTGAGGAATGTTAGTTTCTGCACCTTTTTTCATTATTTCTATTCTGGTCTTCTTTGCCCGACACATAACTCGGTGTCTTCATCTTTCTCTTTGTAGTGGATATTGAGTATTCTTTGGTAGATGTGTTTGGCACTTTGGTTTGACTTGATGCTGACTTCATCTTACCTGCAGGTCCTGTTGAACCTTCAGAAACAGCTAGTCCAGAGGTATGACTCCTGAATCCGGATCATTGGTACGCTGTGGCGGAAATGATATTTACATGGGGAGAATACTGAAAACCCTAGAAATCTACGCGCTTGTTTCCCTGCGTTTGTTACATGAGTTTAAGTCCCTTTATTTCATCTTGGGCCTGAGTAACTTCTGTAAACTGATAGGCTCCTTCTTCATGGAGTGCTTGATAGTGATTTTATGCATCATCGATTTAGTAATAGTATCCCTTTTGTTTTTTTACAGGCTGCATGGGAGGATGACGTTGATCCCGACAACATGACTTATGAGGTTCGTCCAATCCTCCTCATGAATGTTTTCACTCAAGTCCATCACATATAGTATTCACAATAAGCATACTGTGATCACATCCGCCATGTAAATAATGTGGTGGGCTGGAGGTATAGTTGCAGGTCTTGAGTATTGTAGGTCTCTACGTTGTTTTTGTTGGCTGTATATATACTTGCCTGTTGGACTAAATAAAACTGGTTCAAATAACCCTACAGGCTTCTTTTTCTTGTAGTATATGTATATGTTTACTAATTTTCGGTTATGGGCCTTGATAAAGCGGTCTACTCTCTTCTTCCTTGAAACCTCCAAGGTTGCTCTCCCCAGATAGTGTTTGGACACTCAAGTTAGAGCACTCGCGTAGAGAATATAAATGAAGGTGTGAGAGGGGGAATCAGAACTGGACTGACTTTTTCATGACCTATAAAGGGGTGTTTATAGCAAGGCTGGGTGACAGTGAGTGACACATCCATGTAATTTACTGTTAGTTTTTTGGGGAATTACGTATTGTTTGATAGTTGATACCCATATCCGTCTCACCACTCGCTGAAGCTTTACCAGTAAATTCCCCGAAAACCTAAAGTTTTTTTGAACAAATTGCCTGTTCTGTCAGTTATGCATCCTCTTCTCTCTGACATGTTAATGATACTTTTTAAGTACTTGGATAATGTGTTATTGCTACTGAAAAGGGCCGGTATGAGCTTTCTTTCATAAGGAGGATATGTTCTTACAGTATGGCGTGGAATTGACTAAACTCAACTCTGTATATTTTAAGTCTCTGGAACAGTGGAAGTTGATAATTTTGTATTCTTCTACTGACTATCAGTTGATATAGTGTGAGGGAATTTGGAATTTTTTTTTTAACTTTTCGATGAATTTATGCCTTTTGGTAAAGTCATGTTGATGAAGTTCCTTTTGCTTGGTTTTTCTTGTTGCAGGAACTACTTGATTTAGGCGAGGCAGTTGGAACTCAAAGTCGGGGTCTTTCTCAAGAGCTTATCAAGCTGCTTCCTACATCACGCTATAAGGCTGGTGGTTTTTTCACAAGAAAGAAGTCTAGAGAAAGGTACATTTTGGCATTGTATTGATGTTCAATATTTCAATGTACGTGAGTTCTGCAACATATTGTTTGTTACTTAGGTTGATGTGGGAGACTGGCGGTCATCGCTGATAAGTATATAATTCACTTTAATGTCCCCTTGAAATGCCATCACGCAGAAGAGAAGGGAAGTTTGGGGCGGTTGATCATGAGGGGAGAATATTGAGACATTGACTACATTGAATATCAATTACAGTAATAATACAAATAAAATTTAACTGTTTTAGGTTACCTCATGAGGTGTTGGACACTGGACAGTGGTTGAGCCTGGACCATAACGACGAGGAATTACATTTCTTGGCCATAATGCCTCGGGGAAATATTCCAATGGACCTAATGGCTCACCATGCTTTGGTTCAGGAATATGATGTAATAATGCAAAACGTTTTCTAACGTGACTCCCCTTACCTCACCATTGGCGGGAGCCTCTGCCACATTGGGTAATGTTGTTGTTATGTCGCAACGTAAATATTAGAACTGTTTACAAGAGCAGTAGAAATGATTGCCATGACCTAGGCCCTCTCGAACAGTTTGACAGTATCTAGTAAGTGGATAAGTTTACAAAATCATAAAATAATTCCAACAGGTTACTGTGGTCTGTAGGAGGGTTTCAAAACCCATGTTTTGGATAATCATAATTATTTTTAATATGACTAACATTGGAGACAATATGCATACAGATGTGTGATATGCCTGGTGACATATAAAATAGGGGATCAGCAGATGAGATTGCCGTGTAAACACGTTTACCACTCCAAATGTGGCAGAAAGTGGCTCAGCATTAACAAGGTGAAGCTAGTAGGGTGGACGAACTTATTTTGACAGTCAATATAAATCCTTTCCGCTTTGTTCTGATGATTCTATTCTTTTACACAGACATGTCCAGTTTGCAATAGCGAAGTGTTTGGGGGTGAAGGAACGACTTGAAACGTTGCCAGGCGTCGTGGGTGGGTGCGTGCTTTCATGCAGATATGGGTTTCAGTTTTTGCCGGTTTCATTAATTTTTTTTCTCCTTATATGGGGATATAGTCATAGAGGGCTGATTTTGGATTTTCCGGCTGTAGAGTTATCTTTCTTACTGACGTACTCCGTATATGATTAGAGTCAAATCTTGTAGGAAGCACAATTAAAGTATGACATATCTGAAAGTATAGGGTGCTAATTTTTTGTATGAAATCTGAATTGAGAATTAGCCGGAGTGCACTGTACTGTTCTAATTAGCAAATGTTCAAGTCACTTGGTTTTGTACTTGTGTGCACATGTCGAACTGCTCATATCAGATTTGCCGTCTGCTTTAATGTTTGTGTACTTTGCTCTTGGCTTGAATTCCCTGATGTACAAGTGAGTCTCCACTGAACATTGATGATTGATAGTACTTGAAGAACATTAATCAAATGTCAATGTGTTGGGCTAAATGTGTCGGATAATATCCGTCTTAATCAAGACTTATTAAATTAGTAAAATACTTGATTAGGCTGGTAAAAATTTAGCCGGTCAAAAGGGATATTCGGGGTTTACCCATTTTAGATAGGTTTAACTCTTTGAAGAATTGAAGGGTGGTACAAAGGAGAGATTGTGTGTCACAGTTAAAACGGATGGCCGAGCTTGAACCGTGTCCAACAAATTTCCGGGTCAAATGTTTGATGTCTATACTCTGTTCAGTTTTCACTATACATTATAAATAGAGGCGATCAGATATGAACTTGGATGGACATGAGTTGAGTTGAGTTGAGTTGAGTTGAGTTGAGATTAAGGTTTTTTTGACCCATCGACTAGTTTAAGATCAAGTTTTTTGGCCCACAGACAAGTGGGTTAGTTGGACCAGACTTTGTAATTTTCTTAAAATGTCTTGTTCATACCCGCTTATTTTACGATTGAGATGGCTGGTTCAATGAGCAACATGAGTAATTAAACGTTTGTTTATACACGGCGATACATGTATGATAAGACGCATACTTCGTTTAACATCCATAAACGTATAATAATGATTCTTATAAAAATATGAAAAAATGTTATATTCTTATAAAAATTACTCGTGTTATTACTGCTATGTACTGGCGGAGCTAAGATTTTAAGCGGGGGCAAAAAAGTTAAGCATGGGTGGACGAGCAATAGTAAAAGGTAAACATGAAAAATGTTCGAAAATTTAACTAAAAACATCGAAATTTCTATTACGGAGGATTGGCTCAATGACTCACGTAGTCACATCTGTAAAACCGTCTTATTTTATAATTTGTGGTTCGATAATATATAAATGAGTAGGTTTGTCTTTAGAATAGCACCCCTAATCTGAAATCAATCGAAAAAGGAAGAAGGAAGAAGGAAGAAGGAAGAAAGGAAGGAAGAATGTCAATGGCGAACCGCATCAGATCAACCATCCCTGTCGCTCGAACTGCACTAATCTCTAACAGATCTAACCCTAATTCTTCGGTACCTTCGTTTTCCTCCTTTTCATTTTCCCTCTTTTTGATTTTCTCCTTTGATTTTATCGATTTGTTGTGTTTGATATTATCAGCAATTGATTGATTAAATTGATTTTGTTGATTGCAGAAGAGCTTTGCTACCTCGGCTCCTGCTAAAACTGAGAAAATCAAGGTTTATTCCTTTTTCATTACTCGATTTTATTCGTATTATTATTGATTGATTGATTATTGATGATTTTGTTAACCTGCAAATTGTTGATTTAGAATGTTGTAATTTGGGTTTATGATAGGAGTAGAAATATCATTTTCTTTTATCGGGTTGATGTCAACTGTGTTTTTTATTTTTTTATTTTTAAAATGGCCCCGAAATCCCGAATCGAGATGTTAGGCTTTCATAAATGGTATGTTTTGTAATGCGAATGGAGCTACATGGATGAGGGAGTCGAAAGACCAATACCGTGTTTTGTGAACTCATAGGCCGCTTTCTTACCGAGTGTATATTAGCATAAGACCAGGAAATACTAGCAAATTGCTGAATGACAATATTCATTGAGTCATTGTAATTGTCTTTTTCCAATTGCGATTACCCCATCCTAAAGTACCCCCGGTCCTTCCTTTACTCCTACAATGACATTTAACTTGACTGCCACCCTCAAACAGCTGCCCTCCTTACCTTACAATTCCCGAACCCCTCCTCCTCCATCGAGTCATGCCAGTACTCCTCTACTCATTCTCCTGAACAACCCGCATCTCCCTCTCCAACACAAACCTCATTATTCCCTCCCATCCAAGCGTTTTTGGCTCCTCTGCTTCACATCAGTCTCTGAATACGTGGAGCTCAGGATAATGCTGCTCCTGTTAGGAAACACATCATGACAAGTTGACAACGCAGCAATAAAAAATCTTGATTCTCAAAATAATCCGCACCTTCCAGTCACAAACCATTATCCTCCCCTGATGTTTCAGTGCTTGTTGCTTCTAGCTCCATGTGTCCTATCGCTGATGACCGCTTAACAGAATGGCAAGAACGTGTTCATACTCGAATAAAACTGAGTATTTCGTGAACCTTTGCCTCCATTCCAATTTCCAGCCTCCACTCCTGCCATGTATCAGCTCCCACCACGCAAAGCTTCAAATCCTGATCCCTAATTGGTAAAAAGACCCTCCTCATCTTGTGCCCCCGGATTCAAAGGGTCTACTGTCAACCCACATGCTTGTAACACAGTTAATAAGTTTTTGAGTTTGGACTGGTAGTTTACCTAAATATGATGATCAAGAGAGAGCCATTGGATACTAAGTCCAATGAGAATCGTGATATGAAGAGGCTTATGATTTTAATTGATTGCTTGTTTACATTTTTTAACTTGTCTTAAGATATGAAACTGTGTCACTTGGCTTATTGATAGTCTATTTCTATGTGGTTTTGTGGCCTCGCCTTCTGTGTCATGCTAAGTGTTCACCATAGTAATCCTTGCACCAATCTTTTCGATGACGCTGAAATTTGCGACGAAGGGTTTCAGGACTTGAAGTTAATGAGTTGAGAAGGTTCGTATGAATCTTATTTGTGAACAAAAATCATTTCTTCTTTGACAACACGAGGTTAACTTTGTTGAGTAATTTCTATAATAACTTCTTCACTGCAAAATATGTTATATGCTCCACTGTATTTGGACCTTCTCTGCTTTGAACCAAATGCGATCATATCAAGAGACAAACTCAGTCTTTCCTCCATTTACGACCTCCTATAAAATGTGTCGTAATACTAAATCTGTGGCGAAGGTTGTTGAAACAATGTCTCCTGTGATAGATCTGTGGTGTCAGAAATATTTTTATAGAACTAATCCATGTAGATTCATTGTTCTATGACATTATGCTTTTATATTCTAATTGTGAACTCCTATTTTTGTTGTTCATCATTTGGTATTAGTTGCCTGTGGCTATGTATGGAGGTTGCGCTAATTACGCATCAGCTTTATACATTGCTGCCACCAAAGCTAAGCAATTGAACAAGGTTGAATCAGAGCTTTTAGATCTGGTTGAGGCCACCAAGAAATCTCCAACATTCTCTCAGTTTACAAAGGATCTGTCAGTGCCCTCAGATACAAGATCTAAGGCTTTGAAGGACATATGTGATCAAGCAAAGTTTTCAGATGTTATGAAGAACTTCTTAGGTACACTTCATGATTTGAATTTTTTCATAGAACAGCAGTTACTTATCAGTCTACTTGATGTATTTATTGTGTACTTATGTTGGTTCTCATTTCTTCGTCTCCTTTATCTGTCAATCTGTCATTGTGCTGATTACTTTGTCAGTCTCCAAGTCTATTTACACTGCATTTGCAGATGATATGAATGTGCTTAGTTTCTAATTCTGCGTGTCTTTAGTTGCCTATTCAGGTGGCTCACGCTACCCTTTTTGTCCGTGAGATCTAGTGGGTTGATCTGAACCTGCTACAAAGGTCTTTGTCCTTTTCTGAAATTGATTTGTTATCAACATGGTATAACACCAGTAGCTAAACCGGCCATTGTGTTTAATACTTTGTGTCCAGTTAGAAGTCTTATAAACTATGTTGCATGTCTCATATCTGGCACCCGGACACTCGATACTTTATCTTGAGTAAAAATTGAAAATTTCGCACAAAATAACTATATTCAACACTTTCACACCTTGTTGCCAATAGAAAAACACGCTCACACCTTGTTGGGTCTACTAATTGCCAACATATGTTAGAACAGTCTACTATTGGTTTTAGACTTTTAGCCTTGGTAAAACATCGCAGTTAATCAACATATGTTACACACACAGACCTTAACATTGCATTAGGCACCGTTCATTGTATTAAACATATTTGTTGTCTTTGAAAAGTGAACATTCACGTTCTCATCTCAATGTGACTCTTTTAGTTGTTTTGGCTGAGAATGGAAGACTGAGGCATGTGGATAGCATTGCCAAGAGATTCTCGGAGCTAACTATGGCACACAGGGGCGAGCTGCAAGCAACTGTGACTACTGTTATTGTAAGCACTTTGCCAAAATCAAGTTGTAGTTATATACTTATATGTCTGTTGTTCTTTGATGCTAATTTCACACACTCCCAATTACTTGCCTATTTTCAGCCTCTTCCCCCTGCTGAGGAGAAAGAACTGAAGGAAACCCTACAGGAAATTCTCGGACAGGGAACAACGGTTAAGCTCGAACAGAAGGTATGCTTTCTTCCCCTTTTTCTCTGGGACTCTAATTATATGGCTCTACATCAGTGCCATATTAAGCAGGCAGTGGTCTAATTTCTTCGTATCAAATTAGGGTTCCTGCTGAAAATCTAAATTTCCTGATAAATTTGTGAAATGTGTTCCATTTCAGATTGACCCAAGCATTCTGGGTGGCATAATAGTGGAGTTTGGTCAGAAAGTGTTCGACATGTCCATCAGAACCAGGGCAAGACAGATGGAGAGGTTCTTGCGAGAACCAGTCAACATATGATGATGGCACTGGTGCTACATTATTTGAATTTTCCGTCACTACAGTTTCTCAGTTTCTCTGTTGAAGATTATTGAAGCCTCCTTTTTGTATCTCTCGTGAAAGAGAGTTGATAGAGATTCTGCATAAAATAAGAAGTGATGGTGACGATATAAATTCTTGTGTGATGCTAATTTTTTTTACCCAGAATACTCAAGTATGCAAGACACCATTTTTTTTGGCTATCGTCTCAAGGAATATTATAGCTATGAGACTTCAGTTGAAGAAAGAAAACATAGACACTTGTTGGAGATAAGTAGAGCCTTGAGATTCCTAGCAGGTTTGGGTTTGCAGTATTGGGGTGATTGTGTAATGACTGCTGCACACATCATCAATAGACTGCCATCATCACCCATTGGGAACAAAATCCCTTATGAAGTAAGTCATCAAAGTAGCAATGAAGTCCGCTCACTTTCACAAATAGAAGCAACAACCCGTAAATAACGAGTACGGGCGATTGATACTCCGGAGTAGTTTGAAATGTGGCATGAATGATGGATGATGGATTAACAAAAAAATCACTCTTCATCGTCTCTGTGTATAAATTGGTAGCTACATAGGAGTTTTTGAGGTTGATGTTTTTTCTTAGATTTCGAAGGTGAAACTAATAAGTGGTCACAATCACTCTCTCTGGGTTTTGTAATTGCCATCCTAAAGCCGTCATTCAAGGAATTCCCATCGTACAATCCTGATCTTTCTCCCCCTCTCTTAAAGCAAGGAGCCAACCGAAAGTTCAGGTAAGCTCACCGAGTTCTCACTCTCGTGTTCAACCCGATATGAAAAGGATAGTTTGAAGGGAAGGGAATAGGGAAATCAAGCTTAGAGCTATTGAGCTAAATCACGTAAACCATTATAGTAGTCAACGTTTGTGCCTGGTCATCGGTTCACAAAGAGAAGATTTAAAGATATTCAAAAGAAAGTGTGAACCGAAGACTTAAAGCTATTCAAAACATTAATTTTATTCTTTTACTTAAGTTATAATATTTTTTTGACTATAAAATATTTGATTACCTCATAATAAAGTTAGAATATTAGTCATAGAACACCTAAATTCAGGTCCGTTCGAAATTAACCGACATTAGACAATACCAGGCCGGAAATCGAAACTCCAAAAAGTGTGAACCGTTAACAAAACCTAAATGAAGTCAGTCGAATTCGGTACATGCCAAATAATCCAAGGGCATCATCGTCTTCCGTTTAGAAACCCTATGGAGTGAGTATCCCTGTATTTTGGTTTGGTTTGGTTTAATATTCGCTACTTTGCTTATTATTATGTGCACTGTGACTGTTCAACTCGTAATAATTATACCATGTTGTTGTTGTCCTCTTCAGTACAATGCCTCCTCTTGAGGTATCCGTGAACCACAATATCCTACACGTCCTGTCACTGAGTTTCCCCATTTGCCGAAATAGCTCTAGCCTATGACAACTCAATACGATGCATAGGTGTGTCTATCTATTCTACCTTATACGACCTTCATTCATTCCGCTTTGCTTGTTTACTATGCGTTATATATGGGCGATATATTAGGTAGCACACTAAGGAAAGTTATTATCTTACTTTTTATTAATCGAATTTGCTATTTTCGAGAGCAAGCGTAACAAGAAATTGACTCGTCAACTTAGGCAAGATCCAACTGGTAGTGAAATCATAGTCGGATTTGTCAGATACCGCAATTTCCTTTGCTTGTCTACATAACGCCAACCTTAAACATTACAAAGATGAAATTTATCAATGTAAAGATTTCGGTCAAGTATCAAAACATTTCGGATGAAACGACATAACCACCTAATATGATTGCTATTGATTTCGGATTGAAAAAAGTAGCTAAGGTCTTCACCCATGTCAAAGTTTAGAGTATGCATCAATGTCCAAAGTTCTCTGAAACGACCAAGTAAAACAGTTCTAACAGCATCAATTATAGGCAAACAGGAAAGAATGCACACAATTACATCATCTGGCAATTCACTTAATCGATCTCGACTGATATCATCCTCTGAAGAACAAATACGCTTTTTAGGCCTTAATTTCACGATTCTTAATTGATTATTCTTATGTAAGAGGATTTTACACTAATATTGTGCCTAATAAATTCCAAAAGCACGAGTAGTTACTGAAAGGACTCGTTTTACAAAATACCACTGTAAGGCCATGTGAAAAAAATCCGTGACCATGAAATTGTACTAGAAAAAAAATTACGGATTTTTAGCAGTTAAGACATGAATTTAAAATCAAAATCGAGTAAGGCGACACTTATTATCTGATTAATAATCGGTCTCCTTTGATGCAGTTCTTGATAATCCTAGATGTCAATGACAGAAATTTTTTGGTAGCAAGTGCAATTTTTTATTGATCAGACTAGTTGAACACTAATACTTCATGCACAACAGTTTGTTAAAGACAAATACTACATACATGTACTGATGATGTACAAAGTGTACAACACAACCGTCGTGTGCACATTTTAGTTATAAATCGGTTTTACAATGTCTTATTGTACAATCGTCACACAAAACCTTTTGTCTTGTGAATTTGAATACTATGCTTTTTTTCGTCCCTAATAGTCATTCTATTAAACATTCGGAATGTCTTGGAAAAGTAGCGTTTATAACCGGGTGTCGACAAATTTAAACTTTCAATCCACAATATACAAGTTTTTGCCAAATTTATTAACGAAATGGGTTGAGTTTGTAATTAATTATCCAAAATGGGTCTACGTCATCACCGAAGCTAGCTATGGAGGCAAGTCGCCAAGGCGGGTGACGACTTAACATAAAGAGCACCCAAACTTGAAGTTTGCATTTAAAAAGTCACGCAGGTCCAAGTCGCCATGGCGGATGACGACTTGAGTCCAAGTCGCCATGGCGGATGGCGACTTGGTACGTTGTATTATCCCTCTCCCACTTCAATGGACTCAAAAAAAAAAAAAATTCACTCTAAGTCGCCAAGCGGGATGGCGATTTCCCAAATTTTTAATTTTTTTTTTTTTTTATTAGTCCATTGAAGTGGTGTCAGATATACAACGAACAAAATCGTCATCCGCCATGGCGACTTGGACTCAAGTCGCCATCCGCCATGGCGACTTGGACCCTTAACATAGCTTCGTCTAAACCGAGCCTACGTGGACCCATTTTCG
>JAOWBH010146218.1:0-12701 GCA_028566215.1 Silene coronaria | reverse complement strand
CCCTTGTCCCCTCTACCCATTTTCTCTCACAAACTACCCGTCACAAGATCCGACCCGTCACAAGCAAGACTAATTGGTGAACTAGCCCTTTTGGAGCATTTTTAGTAACAGTGGTTGTGTGCTCAGTTATTAAGGGTTTCTTAACTTTCATTCCTTTATGCTACGGAGTACTAATTTCTTTGATTAATTTTGTGGTGGGTTTGTTTCGTGTTATTCGAACTACTTTATTCTGCTCTTTTTTCCATTTTGCTACTTTGTTTTCCCTCGTTCATTGTATTTGTCGCAACATGATCTTTCTGTTTCTGTATCATTCTCTCATATACGATTTGCACATTGAGTTAGTATGTCATTTAGGAAGAAATATAGTGGCTCATAATTCCGACATTTTTTATTTTAATATTGGTGGTTTTTGAACTGATATCTCGAAATTTTGGGTAATGTTAATTGCCAACATGCAATTTGTTTAGCCTTTTTTTGAAACTCTAGGAGAAACATATGGTTTCATGATCCTGAAGTTTTTTCCCCCTCTCTTAGTGCGGATAACGGTCTCTATTAGGTGCTTACTCGAAACCGTTGACATCAATGAACGTGACAATTTTTTATCACGTCTATATGGATTGAATTCCACTTCAATGTTTTTTTGTGGTTCTAAGTTTAATAAAAGGCTTTCCAAGTTTCGTCATTAGTATTTTTGTATAATATTCCTTATTCTTTGATTCTAAATAAAGAAATAACTTGCTTATGTTTGACGAAATTGTGTTAGTATAACACCGAAAATTTGCAGCAAGCAGCATATATGCTTATTGCTCATAGAAGAACTTGGTCATGTTGTGTGTATATATGCATGCGCCAAAGTCTTTCTTTAAGTATGTGCTACTCTTTACACGGTGCTATGTTAGATTTATGACGTAATGTGGCCGTAAAATTTCAGTCAGACTGATGATTGTTTGAATGAATGGGCTATTTGCCTTTTGTTCTGCAGTTGGCCACCCATTTTTGCCCGTCATTGCGATCTTAATGTTTGTTTGACCAAGTAGGATTCTAGTATGTATCTTCTTTCTACTATTCGATCATGTGACTGTTACTGATTGTGCTTTGCTGTGGAATTGCAGGTATAGAGTTTTAGAACATGAACAACAGTAGGAGAAACAGACTTGATGCACGTAGCTTCCGTGAATATCATCTGTCCAAGATTAAAAAATATAAAGGTTCCTTAAAGTTCTCACTGCGGGCAAGGTTCACTTCTTGTGCTTGTTTTCGACCTCATCAATTTACTTTCTTTTGTTTCTCACTCTCTGGTCATTGCTTGACCTACGTTGCAATGAAGTTTCTACTTTTTTTTTCTTCTGTTTGCAGAGAGAAATCTGATTCAAAATCACTGCCTGACAATGGAGAAGCAAAAGTATTTGGCCTTAGTGCCCCCAACGTATGATCTTTAATCCTAAAAGATTTTAGCACTGATATCTTATTAGTTCCTTTATTGCTGTAAATGGTTTCTTCGGTCATAATTTTTGTTTCTCTTTTAATGTTAAATCTTATAGATTACATCTTTCGCTGATTGACCTAATTTAATGAGATGGTAGCTAACTTCTTTTCACAACTTATAATATACATGTTCTTCTATCAGTTTTTACAGTGCAACTAGACTTGCGTTTTTGGTGTATTCCTGGGTTGCGTAGGGCCTATCTTTTCGCTTTGAATCCTTACTATGCCATGGGAAGAGATCATTTTCTGATGTCCGCGGCAGAATCTCCCTTGAAGAGAATTTTGTAGAATTTTATTCATATCTAGCTCTCTTGCTCAACTCACATTATCTTATCTTCCCTTTCCTGATTTGGCTTTCCCATCCTAACATATCCTGGCAGATAGGATCTCAATTGAAAATTTAGTTGAATTTTGGTATCAATGTTAACAACGCAATATAATAATAATGCACCGTTAATTTCACAACAAGTAGCTGTCTTAAGTTTGAAACACGCGAAAGTGGTGATTAGCCCCCATTACTTTCATCAATCGTGAGATTAAGCCCCTTAAGTTTTAAATGTAGCGATTAGGCCCCATAACTTTGAGTTAAAGTGAAATTGAATGCAGTTTTTTGAGTTAACAATAACAATTTTTTATTTTAGTAAGGCTAGAATTTTATTATGTATCTTGAAATAAGACATACATATGGGCATATGGCATCTGTTAAATTGATCTGCTTCAATGGTCAAGCCAGAATCTTTTAATATGATGTTCTGCTGAAACTTTATACATTGTAGAAAATATAAAGTTTATATTTTTTCGATGATCATATTGGACTAAATACACTAAAAAAAAAATTTAAATTTTTTGTTTACGAACTGTGCCCCGGGATCCTAAACCACCAAGGCACCAAACATAGATACGCACCTGTTCCACTTGGTATCTTTGAACATTATCTTTCTAGCATTACTGCTGCTGACACACTACACAATTTTTCGGCTACCATCCTCTTCGATTTCGTGCCTGTTTTTGCACCTAATGGCGTTACATAACTCCTAGCTCTACCGTTTGCTTATATATATTCGTGTCAGTTTGGTTGCAATGACGGAGTTTTGATTGACTATGTCAGGGTTTTATCCAGTCTTCCTCATCAACGGACATGCATTTGAATGAAGAAACACCCACTGAAACAATTAAGGATGGGGTTATTGGAGCTAAACATGTAAGTGGGAAATTTTTTGTTGTACATCTGTGGACTGTTTACCCAGATTTTTATTTGTATCTAAGACTCTGTCTAATAGAATTTAAGTTCTTCTAGAGAATGCATCCCAAAGACACACAATTTGCTCTCTTACGAATCAGTCAATACTTAACTATATGTTACATTTGCACATGGGCCTCGGCCGCGCCACAAGGAGAGATACTGAGATAGTTCGCTTTTTTAGCCCAATAAGGTTCTATCCCAAAACCAATTAACAATGGGTGTAGTCGCTCCCTGGTTTATAAAGTAGATCACTCTCTCTTCATTCTCCAATGTGTGACACTTACATTTGACTCATCTTTGGGTTGGAGCTTATTTCTTCACAGAATATTAATGAAATTTAGCCCTCTTGTAACTTAAAGTTGGAGTGTCCTGTATCCAATGATGTGTTTGTATTCAGAAATTTCAGAACGAGTATGAGCTACTTCTTTCCTGAGCAGCAACTATCCGAAAGCATCTCTTTACCAACACCAAATATGCAAAAATAGGGCGCATATGAGATAGACAATTATATCTGTTTGCTTTGAGGAAATTCTTTATTCTTGTGGTGTGGTGATTATTTCAGTTAATAGATTGAGTTTTACTATGTATTACAGAGTATATGTAGGCAATTTGTTGTGATTTTCCCTTTAATTTACTTCTTCAAGCTGCTTGAAGAACACGATATCAGATAGTGACAATTGACTTGACATGTCTTTTCAGGTTCCTCAAGGTAGCTCTGGCAAGATCGTTTCTTCTACCGATTCAGAATCCGGGAAAAATAAAGAGGAGTGGAAAGGTGAATCTAAGCTTAAAGGAAGACCAGAAGAACTGAGTAGTTCACCAAGGTTTATTGAATACTGGGTGCCTGTCAGCTTTTCTTATTTACAGCTTGAGAAATATTGTGAGACATTGATCAAGCATCGTATGTTACTCTGTCTAAAGAACAAGAAAGGAACGATGGATCTCCATGAGGTTCTTATGGAAGGCAAAGAGGTGAATATCCTCAACTATTCTGTAAAACTGTATTGTATTAGGGGTATAATTCTTCATGGTGCCTTATCTACCTGTTTATTCTAGTTCTTATGTTATTTCCTCTGTTGGAAATGTTTTAAGGCAATCCCACATTTTTTCTTTCTCAGTGCTGTGACCATCCTTACGTCGTGGATTCATCTTTGGAACCATTTGTGAATGAAAGGCGCCCAGTGGCTAACTATCTGACAACTGGAATAGAAGCTAGCGGGAAACTTTTACTTCTTGATAAGCTTCTACAAGAGGCTAAGGGAAAAGGGTTTAGGGTGGTAATTGTCTTCCAGGTATTAACTGATGTTCTCTTAGGCTTATGGAATTGTCTTAAAATTGTTATCTGGTTGATTTGTATTACCATTATATTCCAAATGTGCGGCGAGTTCTGAAAGTTCTCTTTTTCATTTTGCTATATGATATTTTACTGTGTATAGATTCCGAAGTCCAAATCCTGCCTATTTGTGATCATGTTCTTGGGTTTTGATGCATGTTCATGTTAGCCTACCCTAACCTATGTTGGGACTAAGGCTTTGTATTTGTTGTTGTTGTTCTTGGGCTTTGATGGGGTCTGAGCTTGTTTTGTAATCCCTTTTGTTTTCATCAGTTCTTCTATGCTCCTTAGTTCTTCCTCTCTTTTCATGATCACTAAGGCTTTCTTCTTATTTAGTTACGTTCTTGGGTTTTGATGTGGAGAATAGCTGATTTCTGATGCTCAATTTCTCAAATTTTCATTTGTTGCTGAAGTTTATTCATGTCTGTAAGTGTTTACATCTCCTTGCTTTTAATTGCTAATATTTCAGCTACTTGTTAATTGTTAATTCTCATCTTTTTGGTACCATATAAGCAGTCAAATTCAAAATCAGGAGTAGTTCAACTTCGGCATCTTCTGGAGGACACTGTACGCGAAAGGTTTGGTGCAGAGTCTTATGTACACATCTATCGGGGTTTCGATCGTTTAAAGAAGCGGGCTGCTTGTGATCTTTTCAATGATAAAGCGAGGGGCAGGTTTGTGATGTTGATGGAAAAATGTTCTTGTCAGTCAAACATCAACCTCTCATCAGTGGATTTTGTGATCTTGTTTAATAGTGACTGGTGCCCTGTTAATGACATGAAGTGTCTGCGAAAAATGTCCATTGAACCTACGGTTAATCATTTGAATGTGCTTCGCTTGTATTCATCAAACACTTTGGAGGAAAAAATTCTGACTTTGGCAAAGGAAGGCACTTCACTTGAGAGTAACTTGTGTAATTTTAGTCACAATGTTAGCCATGCACTGCTTCTTTGGGGAGCTACTTATATGTTCAGCAAGCTGGCTAGCTTCCATGGTCAATGCACTTCAATTGTCAGTTTGAACTGTTTGACCGAGGACGAGCTGCTAGGGAATGTGTTTGATGAGTTGCTGATGTTATTGTTCTGTCAAGATGGTAAAGAATGTAGTTTTTCTCTTATTTCAAAAATTGCCGAAGGAAATGATCAATATCATGCCGGCATAATAGTACCCGGTGACCAAGATGCACCAGCTGATGATGATATACCACCACACGAAACTTGGAGTAGTCTACTTGAAGGGAAAAATCCTCAGTGGAGACTCCTGCCAAGATCTTCAGGGAACAAAAGACGGAGAAGTGAATTTAATGTCAGATCAACTCACTATATTGAATCTGGAAATGAAAATGAGCTGTCCACAAAGAATAATAATCCACCATTCCAAGGTGATGTGATTTGTGAGAATCCCAAGCCTAAAAAGATGCGCAGGCTGGCTCACGAGAGAAAAGGTGGCAAATTAGCTGGTATGTTTACGTATCTATAATTGTGAATAGCTGTTATGTGTACAGATCTATAGTTGTGAATGTATATCTCTTTATTGGTTGTGATTCAAAAGGATCAAGTTCTGTGTGCCTTAATTCATGATATGTCTTTTTTCGGCATCCTCTTTTTCCTTTTCATTTCAAATGGGCCAAATACTTCCTATTCTTTGGCTTTGGAATATGAGAGAGTAAAGAAACATGCCTTTCTGCGCTCTTTATGCTTTTTAAATCATGAAGTAGTAGCTGTTGATGCACTTTATGACGCAATTGTTATTATGGGTCATCCGAAGAAAGCCATTTTGTGTTGTTTTACTTGTTTATACTGGGGTTAGGTTGCGTGCCATCAACCCCCTTACTCCTCACAAGGTAACATGTGAGCCACTGGGGGTAATGATGTTGAATGTGTTTTATCTCTTTACAGGCTGTCCTAATTTGGCTGGGAAAGAACTGTCACCATGCAAAGATGGCTACACTGGCACACGTCATGTTGAAGAAACTTGTATGCGAAGGATGAGAGACCTGCTTCTGAAGCAAAAAAAGGAAATTCGCGAATTTTATCAGACTAAGAGGGAAGAAAGAGCTAAACTAGAAGAAGAGCACCAGTTGGAGTTGGATCTTATCAATCAAGGATGTAAAGAAGAAGGAGCCAAACAAGAAGAGCTCGAGAGATTGGATCACATTTATGTAGAAAAAGTTGCCGAACATAATTGTCAAATGGGCATGAAAAGGAAGGAGCTGGTAGAGAAGCAGCGTGTTTCAAGGATAAAGGAAAAACAGATGAAACATAAATTGATTGCTAAGGCAAAAAATATCAGGAGACCAATCTCATCACTGGTCAATGAATCATCTTTGGACTTTAATTTGGGTCTTACTGGGTCAAGTGAAAATGTTGCTAATTACCCTGTTGAAGTGCCTGGAGAGATGGAGAAAGGCATTAGAGATGAATCTGTGCAACATCATGATCCTGAAATTCCTCCTGATTCTTTGCGGGAAGATACTGAGATTTTATCTGTGGCGTCTGATGGAGAAGATGATGGTGCATCATTGCCCGGAGAAGTAGTATTACATATTATAGACGACGATGATTCTCCTCACATTTCCTCAAATACAGTTTCCCTTGTAGACAATCCTGTAGGAAAAACATCTCAAAATATGGAGGGCGCACCAAACGGCGAAATCGAGGGGAATAGCTCCACAAATATTGAACCTTGTACGAAAAAAGTGCAGGGAATCACTGTGGAGAATCAGTCGTATAGAGATGTTGGTAGTAACCCCGTTGTTCTTCCCAAGTGTCATGTCAGTGGACCTTTGGAGTCTGATGGTGAAAATGATGTTATAATGTCATGTACTGGAGAAATGTTGGATCAAGGATCTAATTTGGGTGCTTCGAATGAGCCTCAGCTATGTGAATTATCTGGGCAGAACCATTTGGATATAACAAATAGAGAGGTGTTGGATGGAGACTGTATAATGGAAGCTTCTGGAAGAGCATCTAATGAAGAAATTGAAGGTAATGTTAATGATGAGATGGATAGTCCTGCTACGGTCAATGGGATTCCAGAGGCACGAGAACAAGCACCGGCAGAATTACCTGCTCTGAGAGTTATTAGCAGCAACTCAGTTCTCCAACAGTCACAAATTGTCACGGCTGTGGATGGTTCATTACCACTAGAGCAGGTATTTGGACACACACACACACACACACACACACACACAAAAAAAAAAAAAAAAAAAAAAAACGGTTCATGTTTTTCTTCAAAGATAGTGGCGGACCAGCATGTTCAGTGACTGGGATAGTTTGATATATGGTGTTCTATGCTTCTCTCCTTTTTTAATAGTTTTTTTACTGTCAGTATTCGGATTCTAGTGTAGGGTATGATCGATGCCCTTTGAAACACACTTCTTGACTTGGGTCTTTTCTCTTGGGTAAGAATGTTGTTGGCAACTCCTTGGAGGATGGAGATTGGAGACTGCAACAACTTTGTATGTGAAGCGAATTGTATTGTCTGGCCCATCATTGCCTTGCTGACCCTTTTTGCATTACAGTTCACATAAACACTTAAAACAGTCTGAGCACAAATTTATGTTGAATTAACTAAGTAGATAGAGTTTTATTGTAAAAACAATATTGTGAGAGGGTACGATCTGATTGAATTTTAGTTATAAAGAGTTGGACCGGCACTTGGTTGTTTGCGAGTTAAACGCCAACAAGTGGTGCCTTTCTTGTTTTTACTAACTTATCTATGATACTTGTGCAGCCAGATGTTTCTGCATGTCCTCTGGACAATCACGTCAGGCAAAATGCTGAAGCTTCAGCTATATTTAATTCTCAAACATCAGATATTCTTGGTTCTCGTCAGCTAGATCAGAATCAGCTCCCTTTGAGTTCAGGCTATAATCCGACTTCGTTACATTCGACAGTGCAATCATTTGTAGGTTGTGACCACACACATATTTCAAATTCTGCTTGCACAGCCATTATGCAGTCGCCTACTAGCCATTTACAGGACTCTTCATCATTCAGATCTGATATGGTTCTTTTTACTGGTATTGATCCACTGGAAAATGAGCTTAAGAAAATGCAAAAGGAGGAGGAGAATGCTAAAAAGATTCACAATGATAAGGTTTTTGATCTTTAACCTGCATATCATTTTCCAATTTGGTTACTTCACCATTTCTGATGGAGTCAGTTCCCTACCATTCTTTTTTATTATTATTATTATTTAAATTGTAAAATAGCACTTATTTAATGTAATTCTTGATGCTGTTTGCATCATGAGTCATTTGGAAATGGGTTCACTGTGTGAATCCAACCCCACCCCCCTACACAACCATTTTTGGGAGCGCTCGCCATTTGCGAGAGCCTTGAATGAGTTGTTACTTCCTATCTTAATGTGATACACTGATACCTTTGCATACCTGTTTTCTTTTTTAGTTTAAGCTTCTAATGCATCGGGCTTTGATTTTAAAACCTATAAGTTTACCTGATCTTTTGTATTATGTTTCACTCCCCATGGATGGTTCTAAAGGATGGTTCATGTCTAATGCATCGGCAAATAATGAACAGATAATGCATGTTAAAGAAGCTTGCGAAAAAGAAATTGAAGAGGTTCGAAAGAAGTATGATTTGTTACGCAAGGAAGCTGACGTTGAATATCTGCAGAAGAACGTGGCACTTGAATCTGTTCGCGTAAAAGTACGAGCGAACAAGTTACTGGCTGACACATTGAAGTACTATACTCAGAGGCCACGTTCTCCACCCGTCTCACAAGGTTTGCAACTCATGTCACCTTCCTTCTGCTTTACGGCCTTTACCATATATCATATGTGAGCTGCATAAAGTGTTCCCATCTTCCAAGTACTGGAGTAAGTGGACTTTTGTCTTTGGTGTTAATGTTTATTTTCTCAGCTGTGTCTGCCTAGAATATCAATAAACGTAACATAATGTTAGACCCTGCTTTATGTCCTGGAAATTCTTGGTCAGCTTGTATGGTGTTCCTTTGTGTTGCACATATATCCTGACCTACTCGGGCTCTACAACAGTACAGCTCCATGTATGCTTTAGATATATAGTCCTTCAGCTTCATTATTGGCTATTATTTTATGGACTCGGGTTACAGTTGTCGGGTATAGGTATGTCTCTAAGTGTAGGATTCGTCTGGACCCAAATTTTGAGACACTGTTTTAAAATGAGAATGCAGACACAGCCATACTGGGACACGTCGGCAAGTAGGACGGCTAATTAAAAGTGAAATATTTTGAC
Organism: Silene coronaria; assembly: GCA_028566215.1. Taxonomy (NCBI): domain Eukaryota; kingdom Viridiplantae; phylum Streptophyta; class Magnoliopsida; order Caryophyllales; family Caryophyllaceae; genus Silene; species Silene coronaria. Next base: position 3,400 of record JAOWBH010146218.1, on the reverse strand, counting down.
AATGTTTAAGATTTAGGGCTTGAAATAGCAGGAAGCCAGGAAAACTTACTATGAGCTTCATAAATAAGTATCCTCTGTTGTTTTTGTCATGCTAGCCCCTTGTATAGGCTGGCCATAATGCCAAAGGCCAAATGAACTGCGCCACGGACAACTGAGTGCAACAGTACGGGAAAATTTACAAAGCTCTTCATGGCACAGCTTATTCTTATGGTGGCAATAGAATAACCCTTTGTATATATCTGTTCAAAGATGTGTCTGATGGGAAAGGGTCAAGTGGGTCCCATTCCCGTATCTGTAAGTCTCATGTTGGGTGACTGGCTTTTCATTCCTTTGAAACAAACCTCAGCTATAGCAACGAGGGTTTTCTTTTCTAATTGTGTGTATTACATCGTGTGCTATACAAGTCTTCTTTTACCACCGTATCTAAATTGTTTTGTATTTTTTTTTTGGGGGGGGGGGGTGTATTTTACAGAACATTTGATGAACGCCATCCTTGAGCTCCCTTTGCTTCAACAATATAACATGTCTACACAAACGGCTGTGGCAAGAAGAGTGGGACCCTCTCCAGCTCTAGCTCCGGCTCAGGTGCAGGTGGTTCACCAGTTATCTGATCTGATGTCTATTGAACCAGTCAGGCTACCCAATTCCCTTCCATCTCCATCATACCCGACACAATTATCATACCCAACTTTGAATCTTTCTGCGGGTCACCCGGCTAGGGCTCCAGCCCCCCACCTTCGCTCATTAGGCTTGCTGACCCCACCAATACACATGTCAGCTATTCCCTCATTAATTGATAGATCAAATCAACAATACAGATCAGTACTGGGTAATAGTTGGACACAGCAATATTTGGCGAATGCAGGTCTGGCTCACCGAGATGGATCTCCAAGCAACCCGGTTTCTCTAGACTAGCTGAACTGATCTCCGGAAGGGGTTTGGTACTGTATAGTAAGTAGTTACAGTCTAGCTTAATGGTAAAATAGGCCAATTTTTCAGTTTGAGCAGGTGGTCTGGAGTTTAACGTGGGGTCGGTCGTATTCTTTTGATGCTGTGAATCCTGCGCAACGCCTTGGTAGGAAGCTCACTAGGCATTCTCACTTTTTGTATAGCCTAGTGTTATTATTACAGGTGTGAAGATGTGGGCGGCAGTATACTTTAGTCTCCATTTTGTAACCAGTCCAAGTTATCATACTCATGAAATAGTTTACTCAAGTTAGAAGGTAAGAAAATTAGGTTTTGTTTACGTGTAGTGTATGAAAATTTTCTTCTTGATTGACCTAGAGTAATCGCTGTAAATTGCAAATGGTCACTCTATAATGAACGGAGTAGCACGTTGAACGAGGACTATTGAAGAGGCTCGTAAAGATGATTATGTTTGAGAACTATTGAGGTAGATTTTAGATGTTGAATCAGCACGTAATGCTTGGCGTTGTACATCTGGATCGGATGTGTGTTGATAGGAATTTGATTTGAAAGACTCGTTAAAGTTTTGGTAAGCAGCTACAATTCACAATTAGTTCTTGCGAGGCTCTTAAAAAGTCTTGATCGAGTAAGTTATTCAAAACACGTAGCAATTCGTACTCTGGCCTGCTCACTAAATTTATCGATGATGAGTAGTCTTGTTCAGATCATTCATGATCGAGAATCTTTGGTTATGGTTTGGATGGATATTAGAATTAAAACATTTGAATATTCGATCCGATTATTTTGGATATCTGAAACATTTGGTTTGGATATGGATACCTGATTTCAGGAATTTTTAATATGGATACCCGATCCGAACTAGCACTTTGGATCGGTATCCGATCCGTGCTCAGCCCTTCTAACAGTCGGTGCTTCAAATAAACCAGTTACTTCCGAGAGTTGATCCACGTATAAAAACCTCCAAGACTATGTTTATCTATAGGTTTAATTCACCATGGTTCAACATTTAAATAATAACTTTTGGGACTTGTTAAATCTCGCGCACAAATTTACTCAATCCCGCGCATTTTTTCCCATTATTCCATGTATACCCCTCTCATTTCTCACCCAACCCAAAGAAAACCAAGAAAGAATAGAACTCTCCATTAAGAAAAACCACCGTGGAAGCTCCACCAGCCACCCGGAAACTGGCGAACGACACATGGAGCAGGTTTAGTTGCCAGGGATGGGTGATTAGGCGATAGATGCGTTGAAGATGAGGGAAGAGGGTGTGATCTCCGACGACTTTTCCGTCACCGCTATCGCAAGTGCTGCCAACGACTTTTGTCGCCAAATAATTTGTTGATTTTATTGTTTTTTGTTGGATTGTAAAATCGATCACCGCTTTTACACCGAGCAAACGACGCCGTCAAAATTCCAGTTTTACAATTAATTGATCAAAACCTTAAGTAAATCACACAAACGCTTGATTTCGATTTCGATTTCGATTTTGATAAATGAGAATTAATTTCATGTTATAGGGTTTCAATTGGGGATTTAGGGAATCTGGGTATTAAGGAAGGGAGAAAGGGGAAGAGAAGAGTTGTGCGTGGGGATGACGTGGTCGACGTTGCAAGGTGGCAGATGAGAGTGTTGTCCTCCGCGCTTGAGGATGAGTGGCCGGTGTCGGGGCTGGGGGATGAGTGCCCGAGTGGTCACAGGAGGAATTTGTGTTTTTTTTTTTCATTTTTTCAATAAAGGGTAATGATGGAAAGAAGAGACACAATGCGTAGGATAAAGTAAAATTATGCGCGGGATTTAGAAATTGCGTAACTTTTATTCACAACCCAAACTAAAATTTCTACCTTTATCAAAGCCTACTTTTCCCCCACTATTACAATATTACTCACTCTCTCTCCTACTTTTAGATACTTAAATACATAAAACAATGAAATCAAATAAATAAATAAAAATATATATTAAAAGTGGTCTCTAATTATAGATAATAAAAAAATAAGACTTTTTATGCAACTTTTTTATTTTTATAATTAGTAAAACTTAAAATAAAACAGTCACAATATAAATGTGAAGGAGGTCTTGCATTAGGTTCACAAGGTCCTTTGTGCACCAAGTCTTCAAATAAAACGGTCATTTCTCTTATTTTTCTTAATTTTTTATTGTAAACTTTTTTGTTGGACCTAACTCCAAACCTAGGTTGCACGGACACGCCTAGAAATGAGCGTTTCCGTGTCGGACACCGTGTCGGACACGGACACGCCTGGGACACACCTGAAAACGTGTCCGACACGCCTAGAACTGTGTCCTTGGTTTTTTTTTTTTTAAATTAAAACGTGTCGGACACGGTCCAACTTGGTTGGACACGGCCCGTGTCTTATGGACACACCAAATTGTGGTTTTGCTTTTAGAAACCAAATTTGATTTTCCTAATCAGTCACCACCTCCACCACCAGTCTCACCACGACATCACAAATCT
>JAOWBH010146197.1:0-12703 GCA_028566215.1 Silene coronaria | reverse complement strand
CACCCATCCTCCTCAAGTGACAATTGAAAAGAAATGGAAGGGAAAAAGAGATTAGAACGATCATACCATGCGGTCTTCATTTCCCTTGTCGGTGTCTCGATTGAAGTGACATGCCCTATGTGAGAGAAGAATAATACACATAACGTATACATAATTCTACACTACAAAGTAAACAACATGTTTTTGGGCCTTTGAAATTTTTAATTTTTAGGAGTTTTCATTTGTTTGAAAACAATGAACATGTTTTTGGGTTTTTCAAATTTTTATAGAAGATTTTCGGTTTAAATTTCTCATCCCCACACTAAGAAAGTACACTGTCTCAATGTACACAATGTGGACTAGAAATCAATGCGTCAATGCAAACGAATGAATACATGATTTAACTTAAATGCAAAGTGTATACTCTAACAACTAATGCAAAGTTAGTAACTAAGTCAATCTATATGATGCATGTACACGATTAAATAGAAAGTTAATTAATATTAACTAGGGTCTGTTTTAATTGAACTTCCCCAAACCGAACGAAACACTATTTCTAGTGCAAAAAGAGGGATGTTCTACTACTAGGGACCATGCATAAATGTAAAGTGCTCTAAACTAAACTACGTGATGCATGATCTTTTATTAAAAGAGAGCTAAATAAGATTAACTCATATTCGTTATGATCAATCTTTTCCTAAAAATATAGTTTACAAAGCACTCATTAATGTGCCAAAAACAGGAAAAAATCGAGCATAGCCAATGCATGCTATGCAATTGTCATTTTAGATTTTCCTTGAAATGAGCAATAATCTGGCACCAAGGTGTTGCTATGGTGCAAAATCGCCTCCTAGGGATAGAGGTAACTCAATCAAAGAGTCCAAAAGATGACTCTACACTACTATGAATGCACTTAAAATAAGTATTGAATTAAAAAACATGAGATGAGGAAGAAGAAGGAGGCACATACCGAAATCCAAAGCAAGGATGCTAATGAGAGCCATCGTCACACATGAACTCGCTAGCGTCCTAACTAATCTTTTTATGGTTCGTTACCATCATCATCACCACCATTGCTATCACCATTACCGCTGTTGGAGCAAGGGAGCTGACTAGGCGTACCATCATCGTCATTATCACTTCAGCTTTACTCACCATCACTTTGATTTTATTCCCCTTGTTCACTTTCCTTCATTGGTGAGTTGGCACTTGATTAGGGAAAAAGGCTTGTCGATCGATCCAATCCGGAAGTGGAGTTTTCAGATCAAGTAGCCCTTGTTGAGCCATGTGAAATAAAGGTGGTTATTGAGCGTAGTACGCATTCACCCGATCCTCGTACATTTGTCTATGCATGCTCTTCATTATTCCCGTCAAATAATCATCATTTGCCATCACATTAGGATCATCACTATTGTATTCTTCAAAGGGGAAAGGATAAGGTGGTATTTTGATCAAAGGGGTTGTGGAGGTTTGCTTGGTCTTTGAGGAAGAAGCCACATTTCTTGAAGAATTTCCCGTAGAAATCACTTGAACCAAGTAGCTTGGTAATCGGATATTACCGGCTTGATGAGGCTTAATGGTTGGCAACTTCTTACATGGTAGAAGGATGCATGTAGAGTCTTTCACTAGACACTCCAATTTATCCGACTCATTCACTCTTCTCAACCAATAAACTCGACGAATTAGAAAATCCTCATCAATGAAGGTGTGACCCGTCACGGCTTTGTATTTGTTATCCACATTAAAACGCGGGTAAAAATGCTTTGCTATTTTGGTAATTAAACCTCCATTGACAGTGTGAGTAATTCCTTTATCACATTTGTTCAAAAATACCCACCTTTCTAACATCAAGTAGACTAAATCTTGTTCAAATATAAATTTGCCACTCACTTTGAGATACGATTTAAGTAGGGAAAAGTCAAATTCAATCATGTTCCCGGCTTGCTTTCTAGAAAATATCGTGTTGGTCAAGAACCATTGGGGATAACTTAATCCCGGGTGTTGAACGTTAAGGGCCAAGGTCAACTTATACGATGTGAAATCGCTTCCCGTGATAATGGCTTTCCAAAGCGGTTTTGGGTTAAAGCCTCTTTGCTTTTTAAGGCTCACAACACCTTCCTTTAGGCCAAAGAGGGTTATTATGCTATCTATTCATTTTCCGAGTTTCGTTTTCCAAACAAAAGTCAATCCAAAACACGCTTTCCTTTTTGAACATCCGCAAAGAACTTATAAAACCAAAGGGTGAGAGCTTGGTAAATGAATTCATGCAAATTGAATAAGGTCCCCAATCCCAAACCAATGAAAACTTTCCGCGTCACGTCGAAAATTCCTAACTTTTGTAAAGTTGAATGACAAGCAAATTTTTTATGGAGTACCTTTTTCTTGGAAAGTCGGGCAAAAGCCTCATTGTGTTATTCAGAAATGAAATCCACTTCGGGGAATCCTTCAAGTTGTTCGATTATCGGCTCATCAATTGCCGCATTCTCTTTTCCCGAATTATGTAACACAAGAGTCTCTTTAGAGGCCAAAGCTTTTTGCGTCTTTGTTGTTGGTGGTGAATTTGGGACATTAGCCTTCCCTTTTCCTTTGATTCTTCCCATTGTTCCCTTGGTTCTTATTTTTCAAATTTTGACAAATGAATTAGCCTTTGAAAGAAGCTCCAATATAGAATTGAATGATTAATTGAGCACAAATTAACCTTATAATTGTAAAATTTCCAATTTGAATAAAGAACCCTAACTTTTCTAACTTTGAAATTTGGGTAATTTATGATTGATTTTTGTATTTTGAAAGGCAATTTTTTTATTTGAAGTTGATAATTTGGTCAAACTTGAATTTCTAAAATAAATTTGAGATGATTTGATGGTAATTTGAGTGAATTTGGTGAATTGATTTTGAAATGAGGGAGAAAAGAGGAGTAAATGTGTTTTATTGTTGTGAGGAAGACGAAGAAAGGAGTATGAAGAATTGGGGGTAATCAATGCATCTCGGACGAGTTATAGGGGAAACTTGAGCGAGTCGGGGTTGGTCTCGGACGGGACACAGCCCATCCCGGGCGGGATTTTGTTCAGGCATTATGCTCAGCGAAAGTGTCTTCATCTCGCTCAAGACCACAACTGTCTCGAGCGAGACGGAGCCATCTCGAACGAGACATCCATTGTCTCGCTCGAGATATAGCACAAGCACTTTATCAACCTTTATTATTCCCCTATCTCGAGAGAGATGGTGTCTGACTCGAGCGAGACACCTTCTTTGGGCGTAAAAGTCTCCTGGATTCCAATCCTTATCAATTCTTCATCCAATCTTCATTTGTGGGTACTTTGATGATGGTATTTTCAAATCGAGCCATCCCCAAACTAGGTCCTTGTTCCTACACAAGCTTTAAAACACATCAAAAATCCCTGCCTTACATTCTCTCATGCAAAAATAATGTTACAAAATTAAAATACAACGGATTAAACAAATGCATATGAATTAGAGGGTTAGACTAGTATGTACTTGATGGTTTAGAGAGGACCGCATCAAACTCTCCTTCTTGTTGATGATTATTGGGGAAGAGTTAGGACGTTGTTGATGTTGCTCAACGTTCCATGAAAAAAATCGAAAATTTTCTCGCTCTCCATATAATGTTCCCATGAAGTCTTGGACTTGCCCTCCTCATCTCTTGCCGAAAGTCCCATAATGAAAAAGTGAAATTGATATGGACTTAGTAATTGTTGATGGAGGCTACTTGGCATAGAGGTCCCAACATAAGGATTGTACAATCCTTTTAATTCATCGTGCCAATGCCCATTAACTTGCTCCAAACTTTCCTCAATCGGGTGCATATAATTGTTGAAAATGACCAAAGCTTTTGAATCATCAAAGCTAGTATCATCATTGTTCAAGGTTGAGCTTCCAAGGCTCACATCATTGATGTTACACAATTTGTCAAAGCATTTGACAAGGGCTTCTTCTTCCGGTATTTCACATTGGTCTTCCTTGTTTTGTCTAGAGGTTACCACAATAAAGCAAGGCTCTTTTAGGCTTAGTGTCTTCATGGTCTTGACCAAGTTAAAGGTCACTTTCTCATCTTCTACCTCCAAAGTTAACATCCCATTTTTTCACATCAATAACCGCTCCAGTGATGTGTAGAAATGGTCTTCCAAGAATTATAGGTAAGTTGGCATCTTCGGCCATGTCGACTATCGCAAAGTCTACCAGGATGAAGAATTTCCCAACTCTTATCGGCACTTCTTCAAGAATTCCTAATGGTGTTTTCGTTGAATGGTCTGCCATTTGAAGTTTCACATATTTGTGCATTTGAGCGCTTCTATTCCTAGCTTCTCGCAAACGGAGTAGGGCATAAAACTCACGCTAGCTCTAAGGTTACAGAGTGCTTTGCTAATCCGGGTGATGCCAATAGTGCAAGGAGTAGAGAAACTTTCCGGATCTTTTAGTTTTGGCGGGGAGGTTCCTTGAAGAATAACACTACTTATGTCGATAAATGTTATGGTCTCCATGACTCAAATTGATCTTTTTTTGTAAGAATGTTCTTCATATAGTTGGCATAAGCCGGAACATATGTGATGAGTTCCAAAAAGGGAATAGAAACTTCTAAATTTTTCACGATTTCCATAAACATTCCCAATTGCTTATCCATCTTTTGCTTGTGTTGGCGACTAGGAAAAGGTATCCTAACCATGATTGGTTCTTCATCATCTTTTTCCTTATCATCCACCCTTCTTCTCTTTGAAGTGTCAATTTCATTGGTTGAAGTGTTCCTTGTTGCATCTTCCTTTCTTGATTTTTCCTTGTTTGATCCATGACCTCCCAACTCCTTATCACTTTTCTCCTTGGTAGCCTTGCTAATATCCACATCGTTTTCACTTGGCATCATCGAGCTCTCATACTATTTTCTACATCTTAATATAGCATTGGCGGTCTCATGTCTTGGTGGATTGCCTTGTGGTGGTAATGTCCTTTTTTGCTTATGAGAATTGGATGTTTCCATTTGGGACATTTGAGTTTCAAGCATATCTTATTATGAGCTAAGATGTTGTTAATGGTGATGTCTTTAGTTTGGCTATCTTATTGCATTAGAGTGAAAAAGTCTTGTTGATTCTTTTGCATTTGAATCACCATATTTTGCATGTCAAAATTCATGTTATGATTCAATGGTGGTTGGGTTGGTACATAGTGAAATTGTTGATTTGGACACCAAGTTGGTTTTGATTTTGATTTTGGTTGCGGGGTCTTTGAAAATTTTGGTTGTTTTGTAGTTGATTTTGGTTTCTCATTGGTGGAGGTACATATGCTTGGTGTTGTGGGTTTTGAACATTTTGACTTCTATAAGAGTAATTCGAATGATAATTGGTGTTCTCGTTATTGAAGTTGGAGTAATGTGTTCCTTGATGATATGCTTGAAAAGCATTGACTTGTTCCAGATTTTCTCGGCATTCATTAGATTCATATCCAAATGTACCGCAACTTTCACAAACTCCATCGGGTAGCGAAGATGTCATAGCCTTGACATTGACTTGTTACATGGCTCTTTGGCTAGATGAGCTAGAAGCTTGGCTCATTTATGAAACTACCTCCTTGAATTTGATATTCATTGTGTCCATATGGGCATGAGTTGTGCTCCAAAATCGGCACTTAATTGGGTGATGACATCCACTTCATGTTTTCCACCTCTATAAGCTTTCCTTGGTCGGCTATATTGTGAGTTATGAGTCACCATTTTCTCAATCTTGGTTCATGTTTGATTGTCATCCACCTCGGTGAACATGCCATTCGATCCCATATTCAAGACATTTTTTGTGTCTTCATATAAACCATTCCAAAATTGTTCAACGAGGAACCATTCGCTTAAGCCATGATGTGGGCAAGAGCGACATAACGATTTGAATTGTTCCCATGCTTCATAAAGCGTCTCTTCATCTTTTTGATTAAAACTTGTAATTTGGGCACGTAGGAGGTTGATCTTCTCCGGAGGGTAGAATTTCTTGTAAAAAGCCAAAGCAAGTTTCATCCAAAAATCAATGCCTAGTTGAACTTTGTTCAAGTTCTTCAACCAATGCTTAGCCGCGCGTATCAATGAGAATGGGAAAAGAACCCATCTTATTTGATCTTGGGTAACCCTCGTTTGAGTGATAGCATTGCAATAGTCATAAAATGTTTCCATGTGAAGATGAGGATCTTCACTTGACATTCCTCCATATTGACTTCTCTCCACAAGTTGGATAAAAGCGGTTTTTACAATAAAGTTTCCGGTTAAATGAGCGAGTGTTGGTGTACCATTTGGGAGTGTGTCTTCTGTAGGAATAGAACAAGAAGAAAATTTAGGCATTATTGGTTGGTTTTTTGGGTGAGTTGTGTTTATATTTGGGTTAACCTCTCCCTCTCTTACAAAAGGATTGACAAAATCCACACTTTCCACTCTAACTCCTACACCACTTTCTCCCATGAGGTTGTTTGGTCCCTCCGTAGTAGAAGTAGATGTAGACCTAACTTCAATGTTTCTAAAGGCTCTTCTAAGCCTTGTCATTGTTCTTTCGATCTTCGGATCGATTAGAAGTTGTTGCCCTCGAATTAACCTACTAGGCATACACAACAAAAGCAACTTTGAAAAAGATTAGAAATGTCTTAAGCAACGGAGTTCCCAAAGACTACCAAAGACAAAATTAATGAAAACAACAAGCAAGTAAAAACAAACTACACCGTCCCCAACAACGACGCCATTTTTGGTGCGATCTTGTCGTCGGGGTCATGCAACCAAAACAATACTTATAGCTTAACAAACAAGCAAAGCACGGAAGTCAGGTCGGTCCATGGGATAGTTGTGGATTCACAAGCAAGTTGTCATCTATGTCTATGATTAAGTGTCACTTTGAATTTATAAGGAGAGAAATTGTTTAAACTACTCAACAATAATTGATAAAACAAGCAAATAAACAAAAGCAACAAATAATAGTTGATATCAATAAGAGAGAAAGGCTAGGGTATCATGGGTTCTTATGGGTTGATTAAGGTGGGCAAGGTGTTGAATCTCATACACGTGAGTGGGTACAAGTCAGACTATGAGTATCTCGATCTAATGACTCTACCTAGGCTAACCAGGGTAGCATCCCGCATTTGCCCGCTTAACCTACCAACATAGTGCATAGTCTAACACATCTACGACTCTCGATCTATCATACAAGTTCTTTCAAACAAGCATTTCATCAAACATCATATGTTCACAAGTTAAAACGAAGGCCAAAAACACAAGCATGATCATCATACACCAAAGATTTAACCCTTAATCAAACCCCATAATCCCCCATTAACCCTAGCTAAGAAACTACTCACTAACCATAATCATGTTTGCAACAACAAAATTAATAACAAAGAAATAAAGCATAAACATGATGGATAACGAAGATTAACAAAGGATTAAAGTGAGATTAAGGATTATACCTACAAGATGAGCAATAGATGAGAATAATATGAACAATAATAGAAGAAATCCTGGAATAGATGAATATCTTGTCACCAAATCTTGCATAAACCCAAATAAGTCTTCATTTACAACCTAGATCTATAAATAATTTAAGAGATATTAAGACTAATTAAGAGAGATTAAAGAAATAATCTAGATCTAATTACTTGCTAATATGAAGGATGAAGGCTAATCTTGTTCTCCTCCTCTAGTCTTCTTACATAATGAGTATTTTTAGTGGAAAGATTAGGTTAAAACTAGGTTAAGAGAAAGGATTAAAGGTGACGGATCTGAGGCTTGTCTTGAGCGGGACAGGAAGACTATCTCGCTCGAGACAATGGTCATCTCGAGAGAGATGACCCTTATCGAGGTTCCAGCTCGGGCGAGATGTGAGCATCTCGGGCGAGATGTCTCACCGGGATTATCTTCCTTCTCCTCTTCTTCTTTCTCCTACTTCATTGACTTAGACTTTCTTATCTTGTCTTCCTCTTCACTTTCTTATGCACAAGTCATTCCTTGGGCATCAAAATGAGCGTAGAGAGCGGATTTCCGCCTTATTTGGCTCATTTCCTACAATTCACATAAAATAAGGTAGAAGTGCGAATAGGAAGTTTTTAGCCATAAAATTGACTATAACTAAGACTAAACGCATGCAAAATAAGGCTAGTTAGGGGGTATAAAATTCGTAAATTAGAACCACACCGCTAGTAAGCCTTTCATTTACATTTGTTAAAATACGTCGCCAAGGGCGATAACATGGGAATGGAATGAGAGACCCTGTGACTTTAGAAGACACTCTAGGTTTCTGTTGCATTCCCCTCCTCACCTAGATGAGAAGAAGGGTTGTCCCTCTTTACCACGTAATTATATGAAGATTGAAACCATCTAAAATGTAGAGAAGAAGTTTAATTTGTGAGTTCTTATTTGACTTTTTTTTTGGTTTGTTTACTTGGTTATTTCTCGACAACTTTGATTTGGCATTTGATATCAAAATTTGTCTAGTAAAGGGTATGCGGTGGAAACCAACAATAAGCCAATAATCGCCGTAGCGACTCGAGACGACCCCATATGTAGAGAGGGTACTCTAGAAAAGCCTAAAAGTCTGCTTTTGCACTCCCTAGCTAGATTCAACAAAATATTTGGCAAATAAGTTTTTGATATTTGATAATTTTTGTTTGGTTTTTGATTTGGATTTGAAATGATATTGAACTCGTTTTTATTTATGTACAAGTTTTCCTTTTGTGTGACATTTGTAGAGCATGAGATGGCAAAAATTGGGGAGTAGTTAAATAGCTTGGCAGTCACCTAGGAATACACGACAACCAAGGAATTATCACATCATCAGGAGTGAACTAGTGGTCAAAATCGCACACCCTTGACTAAGCTTTAGCAAACGTGTCAAAAGACACTAGTAGGACACTACCTAGGGTGTTTCGACTCTATTCTCCTAGACAAAGTCCTAAATAGAAGAAGTAGCTATACCGACCTATTTACACTTGTCAAAGTTCTCGGTTGGGCATTTTCCAAAAAATTTCCTAAATTCAACTATATGCCATGATGCAACTAATATAATACATGTTGTAATGCATATGCTCTAACAACTAGTATGCCATATAATACAATGCAAACTTCTAACAACATATAGGCACGAAAACCGCAGCACAAAACTTCACAACATCTTCATAAACACATAGCCCATCCTCCTTATAAATAAAAAGAAATGGAATGGATAGGAGATTATAGCGATCATATCAAGTGGTCTTCTTATTCCTTTAAGATATGTCTCAAACAAAGTGTCGTACCTATATGCATGAGAAGAAAACAATACACATAAGTATATACTATTCTATGCTACTAAATGAAATAGCATGTTTTTGTTTTGTTTTTATAATTTTCAATTTTTAGGGGTTTTTGAATATATAAACAAAGAACGTATTTTAGGATTTTTCAGATTTTCAAATTTTTATGGATTTTATAGTTATAAATTCCCACCCCCCACTTTATTTTGGACATTGTCCTCAATGGACACATATGAGTAGGAAAATGAAGAATAAAGAACATGTTTTTGTATTTTTAAATAAGGTATTATTTGAAAAATAAAGACGTGTTTTTGGATTTCTAAATTTTATAGAAATTGAAATACAAATGCAAGTGTGATGCACGATATGAATGAATGCATGTGAGTGCTACTATATGCCATATATTACAAATGATGCTACTAATCTTAACTAAAGTGATACATGAATTGAAATTTCTTGGTATACTTATGATCAAACTTACCCAAACCGATTTAAACATAATTTTCAACGTAGTAAGGGGTAGGTTTGGTCAATAGTAACCATGCATGAATGTATGCACTATCTATATAGACTATATTACAATGCTAGTGCCATATGAAATATTTTACAAATGAAAATGAAATGTAAGCTAACTAATATAAAACAATGTAATACAAGCTATGCATAAGATATAAAGAAAGGAAAGAGGGCTCACAATCGGGATCTCAATCAAATCCTTTGTCGTCGAGGTCGTCCTCATCTTCACCTTTTTCTTCCTCTTCGTCGTCCATGCCTTGGTTCGCGAACACGAGGTGAGGTTGCACCCAAGAAGGCCTAGGACCATTTGGGTCGATGAAACCATGCTGAGCCATATGATAGTACTGAGGATATTGGGCCAAGTAGTTGTCTTCATTACCTCGGTGGATCCTTACGTCAATGTGGTTCATCATCTCCGTCAAAAAATCAATGCCCGGAATAGAAGCCGCGGCGGGAGAAGGGGTATAGGGCTGGTAAGTGTGGGGATAAGGTGGTATCACTGTATAGGAAGAAAGGACACCATTTAGGAAAGGTGGAAGACCATAGCTCGGGTCTTGTGGTGTAACACCCCCAATTATCTGGCCAAGATAATCGAGAGCGCTACCATCTAGGTTGCCCTAGGTAGTGTTTCAAAACTCCAATTCAAGGAACATTTAATAAATAAATATAAGTTTAGTGATTACAACAACATGAATGAATATAAAATACAACTCATCAAGTCTATGCGATCTACCAAACTATGAAGACGACTTCAACTCGTAGTGCGGCCCCAAATCCCGACACGTCATATGTAACCTGTCAAATAATATACTCCCCATATGATCACAAATATCATATAGATCAAAGCAGACCATCCCAGAAATAGGTGACAACACACAATCCACAAACGTCAGTTTTAGTAATATAATTAGACGTGATAATCAATAAGCATGATTAAAATAGGCAACATGATTATGATATGCAACTATGAGTGTATCACAATGATCATACACAAAACTCTAACACCTCCAACACCGGTGCCAGGGACACACCCACGGCAACCACAACCCGGTGACGGCACCGCAGCACCGCTCATCACACAACCTGACTGCAGTCCGAAACAAGTACCGAGACACACCCAAATACGGGCCCAGGCGCTAACTGGACCCCTGCCTGATGTTCTCTCCGTACTCAAGCCATTAATGTGCATATCCCTATTGGGGTGGGAAGCCCCAATAGGCGACCTAAGCGTAAGACAGTCTCCCAACCGTCTTACGTCTCCTCAACAACCATGATACAAACACCATCACCAACACGCAACATCAACATACATAAATGCACAATATATAACAACAATGCAATCATATATCATCCATTTCATGTATCATCAATCTCATATCATAATGCCTTATCTTTCACAATATGTTACCAACATCGAATGTCCAATATTTCCTCATAATCCAATTATACATTTATCATGATATCAAATTACAATTCCCATACACATGTTATAATGCACCATATATTACAATTAATCCCCTTTAACATTTCAACAATTTCTTAAACATGTGATAATGCAACTAAAATGCTCATAAGAGATTAACTATGCATAATATGAACATATACACATTAATTATTGAAATCCAGTAGGATTAACCTACCTTTATGCATACTCCAATAAGCTAATCGCATCCAACCCGATTCTGTCTAATAAAAGAAAATGCAAAGGGATTATACCAAAGTTTGATGCTTTGATTGGTTAAAAGAGGAATTTCTTCCCAAATCTTCAATACAAACCAATAACTAAGGAGTAATCCAAGTAGAATCAACTAAATCTAACTAAAGAGTAATTAGGAGTTTGATTAAGGATTAATTTAGGCAAATTATGAATAATTCTTAGATCTAGGGTTGTGTGCTGAAATGATTAGGAGGGGGTATATATAGTTTTCAAAAAAAATTAGGTTTAAGGGTACAAAGGTGAGAGGATGCTGAGTCTGTCCACCCAGGCTGGCTGCCGGTGGCCTACCCGGCTGGGAGTTCTATGAACTTTTCTTTCGAATTTCTCATTTTTCTTCGTCAGCTCTTCCTCCCAGCCGGCTGCCGGTGGCCTGCCCGGCTAGGAGTCTTCTGAACTTTTGTTGGTCTTAATATGTTTGGCTCATGGGAAGTGCTTCCCAGTCGGTGGACCGGCTGTCGACCTTCTGGCTGGGAGGTCATTCTCAGCTTCTTTCCCTCTTTTCTTCTAAGTTAACCCCAAAACCGTCTCATATGCTCTTGTTTCCTCATTTCTGCCTCAAGACCTACAATATGGGACACAATTTCATAGCACGGGAAATGGGAGGTAAAATGCAAGTGGATGTATACAAAGCCGTTCAAAAACAGGCTAGAATGCATATAAAAGAGAGGAGAAACAAGACGAAATAATCTTGCATCAAAATTCCCTACACTTAAGACTTACTCTTCCCCGAGTAAGTAACAAAATGCAAGACCATTATATACCCCCTACTACTACATACTAGGCTAATAATATCCGATGAAAGACAATTAATGGGCTTCCTCCGTCCCTTTAACTCACAACGAAACACAGTGAGGTATGTGCTCCCTTGCAAGGCAAGTGGGGGCTTACTCGGAACTTTTGACACATCCATAATTTAAGCACAATTCAATCACCAAGATCATCACAAAAAGTCAAACCGTTTTCCTCATCCAAACTGTCGTTTTGCTTTGAAAAATGAAAGGTATATGTCGGGAGACACTACTACAACATGACTCTATTGCAACATTTTATATGCAACACTTATTTTTTTTTGCACTTTATAGTAAAGATATTATGTAAGCAACACTTATAAAAAAAATATTGCGTTGAAAGTTATAATGCAACAGTTTTGCAAAAGTGTTGCATTTTATCACTACGTATAGCAACATTATATTGTAAGTGTTGCATTTAATGATTGTATTAGCAACAATT
>JAOWBH010146186.1:0-12703 GCA_028566215.1 Silene coronaria | reverse complement strand
TATGTTATTTGGCCATATAAAATTACATTATAATATAATATTTTTTAGTATTTTATAATCTTATTTTTTATTTAAAAATATTTTTATTTATTTACATTTAAAAAAAAAAAGTAAAAATAATTTAAAGACAAAACGAGCTCGATTCGAACTCGAGCCAAGCTCAAGCTAAAAATTTCGAGCCGAGCCCGAGCCCGAGCCCGAGCCCATTTCTAGTACTCTTATCTCAGCATGAACTTTTAATTTATAAAATGATCTGTATGTTTCAATGTCACGACCTAGATTTAATACCATGAACTATACATATGGTGCATGAAAAGAGACATACAAGTAATCGGTTCAGTGACGATGAAAGTATGGTGATAAAAGTGGTAGCGGGAGTAGAGAAAGTGATGGTGGAGAGCGCGATGTAGCCAATAGTAAAGGAACTCGACCGGACCGGTATGCATTAAGAACATTAGAAGTACACCATCACTTCTCCATAATGCCATGTTTCTTGTAGACTTTAGACCCCAAAATCCCAAGTAAAATAATATCCAACTAAATAATATTTGGTCGTCCCTGTCCAACATAAACACAATCAACTAAGTTAACAATTAACAAAATTAGTGACAAAGTTAGATTTGAATTAGCGGGAATGAACGGATAATGATTATGAGAGGAACTCAGAAAAAGATCAAGATTTTTTTAGGGTAAATTAAAAATTACTCCATTTTAAAATTTAATTTTTTAAAATTACTCTCTTATAGAAAAAATTTCAAAAATTACTCCCTTAAAATGCATTTTTATCAAAAATTGCTTCAAAACTCCAACTTAAGCGACTTATTTCGTCTATTTTTGAACTTATGTTCTATTGTTATACCTTTCAAAGCATAAATTGGTTACGTCATAAACGAAATAAGTTCATAAAAAGTCAAAATAAGTGACTTGAAATTGAGTTTTGAAGCAATTTTGATAAAAATACATTTTAAGGTAGTAATTTTTGAAAAAAAAAAATTTTTAAAGGGAGTAATTTTTGAAAACTAAATTTTAAAAGGGAGTAATTTTTAATTTACTCATTTTTTAACTAAAAACTTTAAAATTTTCATTTTCTAGTGGGGACGAGCGCCCAAAGCGTCGATTGTAATGTGATACAAACAAATTTATCATCTAGTTACTTAGGGAAATTATACAAGGGTCTTAATTTTTAAGTGACACCAAGTACATTTGGGAAATTTTATTTGTGATCAACATAAATTGTTTGAAGAATTTTAATGGATAGTTGATCAAAAACCAAGTATTCAATTATCTGATTAAACAAATTGTTTACATTTGATTACAATACTCTTCACAAAATAATAAATGTATAAATTTCAAGTAGAGTCGGAGGGAGTATATTTTTATTCAGCAATAATAAAGCGTTAGTTTCAAAATAATTTGACCTGTTTGGTATTTAGCAGATTGTAAATAGCAGAATAAGATTGGTCAAGCAGATTACAAATGACAGATTTGATTGACATATTTAACTAAAAACTTGAATATGCTGAAATTTCATCAATCTACTGTTTACCAAACACTAAGGTCCTGTTTGGCAAACAGTAGAAGCAGATTTATGATAGCAGATAGCGTTAGCAGAATACGGTTGACAGATTTTAGTAGTAGGTTTGACCATCATATTAAATTAGCAGATATAAGAAAACGTGTTTGGTAACTAGCAGATTATATGTCAAATATACCATTTCCATGTATAAACTCAATATGCTATTACAATATGCTTCTACTAGCAGCATATTCAAAAACAGTAGATTCTGGCCAATATGCTATCTGAATATGCCATTTACCAAACACATGAAATTAGTAGATTGATCGGTCAAACTACTATTTAAGCCAGAATCTACTATTTTCACCTAATATGCTGTTTAACAAACAGAGCCTAAGATATACGGAGTATATTAGTTAAAAGTTAAAACAATGGAAATTATATGGTGAGTGCACAAAATACCAGTCCGTTTCCCTATCAACTTGCTGAAACTCGGTATTTCGATTGACGATCAATTTGCCACCTCGGGCGGTTCGATATCGAGAATAGCTGATCCAAATCTGGTTATGGAGGATCCTCCATAGCATGAGTAAGGCTATGATAGGGTAGATGATGTCTGTATCCTCTGGTTTTGTTATGAAAGAGTATATGCTATGAGTCACCATGGGTGCAACAATCACGTACTTTAGCCATACACAAAACAAGTAGCACTATATATGTTAGTCACAAAGTATCATCCTATGAGACCGTCTTACTATCTGAGACTGTATCACATAATACACGGTATCATATGCAGTGGCGGATCTAGGAATTTTGTATAAGGAGGGCACCCAAAAAATTTTGATACATTATTCTATCTTTGGAATTTTTCTCAAAACTAATATTGTTTCAAGTAAAAAAAATGAAAAATTAATTGATTCGATTGATTTTTTTCTCTAATAAATAATGTCTTATTTTGAATTTAAATATGACCATACCAAAATTCGAACATGGTACCTTCCAGGTGTTATTAAAATACTCTACCAACTAAGCCTTCACATCTTTATGCTTATAAATGTGACGATTAAATATTTATCCTTAAAATTTCAAGGTGGGCACGTGCCCCTCGGGCCTCCCTAGATCCGCCCACGATCATATGAGCAGTAGTGAAGCCAGGTTTTGAGGTTAGCGGTGGTGAAAAAAATCCAGCAGAAGAGAACAAATAGTGTTATAAAACAAACTCGAAAAAAAAAATCGAAAATTTTACTGATAAAACTTGCTAGGGCGAGCGCCCCTAGCCCCTTAATCTGCTAGTGCATAAGACAAAGGAAACATTAAGAAAATAGAAGTCAAAAATAAAAACCTTTAAGTTGCCAAGAGATTTCCATGGCCAATGTGTAAGAAAAGCATGAGTGGATGTGGATGCCATTCTTATGAACTCCTTTCAAATTATTTCTCCAATATTATTTCAACTTTTAATTATTTTGATTGTATAAAATGAGGGTGTCCAGAACATTTGGGACTCATTGTACATTATATATACATGCCAGGATAACTAAATCAGCGGGTCTTTTTTGTGACAGGTCACGAATTGTTATTTGATAAAATGTTAAATAATTGTTACGTTTATTTTTTTATAAATGATAATATTTTCTGTAACAAGTTTGAGACGTGATCATATTTATGTGTACCAAACATTTATATAATTTAATTGTTTTTGTACATAGAATCATATAGGATCACATTATTTGTTTTTAAAAATCCAATTGACATGTTAGTGGTTAATCACTACATGCCAATGCACTCAGTCAGACTCCCCATATTTAATCAATGAACAACACCAGAAATGTGCATGATATAATTTACGAATTTGAAGGAGTAACAAGACAGGGCGATTGTTCCAAAATTCGTATAATTAAAGGGTAAATTGATGAAAATTATTTTTTATGTAAATATAGAATTACGTGTTTTATATGCAAATTAAATACTCAACGTGCATGGGAAAAACAGGTGTATATTATATAATATTTTGACTCGTTTTAATGTTAAAACGGTTGAGCTTAGAATATTGTTGGTTGTTATCTTGTTGTACTTAACAACTTGAAATCAGCTTAGAATATCTTGTATTTATGCACAAATTATTGCTCTTGTTAAGTTGTTAGCCTATAGTGAGGCATAGATCTTGGTGTATATTTTAGAGTAAATTGTCAATTGAAGAGTAATGGGTTAACAATGTAATAGAGAAGGGAATTGAAGAGTCAAACCGAAAATGGGTGATATAAACGCGGGGCCAAAATCGTCAATCCATAAATTTTTCCACCTGAAATTGGTTCTGGGTGCAATATGTAGCCTGAGCTAAAATTTTGGGTGTAAATTATAAAAAAAAATTGAAGTGGGAGTAATTGAAAAAAAGTGTATTAACCGTGGGTGTAATTGACAATTTACTCTTTATATTAAGTATGAAAAGAAAAAAGGAACTATGTATAAGTAATCAAATTTGAATTCCGTTTTACGTTAAACCGTTGATATTGGCTTTTTACTCGAAGTTTTATCACGCTACTCGAAAATATATCGTCACTTCAAAAACAACTTGAAAAGTTAAGCTATGAGAAAAATAATGCTCTCACGTAAGAGTGTTCACGGGACCAGCCTCATATCCCAAAATCGAGTACTAGATCAGCTAGGAAGGGACCAGATCGAATCTCATTAGGTCTGGTGTTTTTCAATTTTGGATCGGACCGAATCAACTAGAAAGGGTATTCACATCTGATTTAATTGTAATGGAAGGCAAAGAAATGCATATACATTATAAACTGAACAATGTTCATCTCATTTACATAAATTCTGCTGCTTACTCGAAACCGAGAGACAGTAAGCTGCAATAATTCTATCCAATACTTCATCAGGAACTACTCCTTCAGACAACATTCTTTGATAAAATAGATTTGCTTCTCTTATACTCCCTGCTCTACACAAACCATGGATAACTATAGTGTAAGCGACAATATCCGGCACTAAACCCTTGTTAACAGCAGAATGGAAAATACTCAATGCTTCGTCAATTAATCCTCTTTTGCACAAGCCATTCATCAGAATGCTAAAACTCGCGATACTCGGCTCTATGTTGTTTGCCGACATTTCTTCGAATAACCTAAAGGCGTCTTCCATCTTGGAACATTTCAAGTACCCATCGACTAAGGAGCTGTATGTGACCACGGTAGGAAACAGACCATCTTCCAACATCTTCCTGAACATCATTACCGCCTCATTTAGTCTACCTTCTTTACAAAGGGCGTCAATGAGAAGAGTAAGAGTGATGACAGTGGGCCTGATTGGTCCATCAGAGAGGGTTTCATACAACTGAATTGCTTCATCCAACCTCTTGGACAAGCAAAACCCGCCGATCATTGAGTTGTAGGTCACAATATCAGGCTCTGGCCCATTAGCAAAAAGCCCTCGGAAGATTTTAACAGCATCTTCCGATCTAGAGTGTTTGAACAGACTGTGGAGAAGAACATTGTAAACCACAATATCGGGTTTCACCCTCTCATGCAACATCAGTTGAAACAGGTAGAGAGCACCGTTTAAACTATTTTGCTTGCATAAGCCGTTAATAAGTGTGCTATATGCAATGACATCCAATGAGATATCTATCTTAAGCAATCGAAAGAAGAGAGTTAATGCCCCATCATACTTAGCCATACCAACAAGAGCTTTGAGGAGCAAAGTGTATGTTAAAGTATCAGGAGTCAAGTCATTCATTTGCATAAGACTATACACCTTCATCATGTCATCCATTTGGTTTAATCTACAATAACCGTCTAATAAGCTATTAACAATACACATATTAGGCTGTATACCCCTCATTGCAGCTTGGAAAAACAGTTGAAGCGCTTCAGTCATGTACCCTCCTTTGCTAAGCCCGTTTATAAGCACAGAATACAGGACGAGATCTGGAACATGGCCAATAACCAACATCTTTCTATACCATCTAAATGCTTTTCTCAAATTTCCCAGTTTACAGAAACCATCAATAAGACAGCTATAGGCTACAACCGAAGGGTGTGATCCACGCTTCAGAAATTCCCCAAAGACGGCAGTAGCATCAAGAATACGACCATCTTGACATAAGCCCTTAATTATAATGCCATTAGTAACTACACTAGCAGAAACACCTTCCCTGTTCATTCTTTTGTATACCTCGATTGCTTTCTCTAAGTCTCCTGCCCTGACATAAGAATCTAAGACTGAGCCAAAGATGACCGAGTCCAACTTGATACCCTTACCTAAAGCCTCAGCCAAAAGACGGTAGCCCTTTTCCACCTCGTCATTCTTAAAAAGGCCGTCAATTATGATACTATAAACAATCAAGTCCGGGGCTATTTCCCACTGAATCATCAAATTGTACAGTCTAAATGCCTCATTTAATCTCTTTTCCTTGCAATACGAGTCCATTAACGTGCTAAATGTCACCAAATTCGGACTAGGGCCAACGTCTATCATAGTATCAAAGAACACTGATGCAACTTCCACGGAATTTTCTCTACAAAGTGTTTTCAAAATCTTATTGCAATCAACCACAACAGGCAAAAGGCCCCTATCAATCATCTTCCGATGAAAACTCAACGCCATCTCAAAAAGATCATTACGAATGAAGCACATCATAGTAAACTCATACACATTAAACCCTTCCTTCAACTTTCTCTCTGACTGACCACACAACACATCAACTACTCTAGAAATGCCATCAACATGACACGAAGAAACCAACGAATCCACCATAACTCGCCATGCATACGAAGCAACATCAATCCCCATCCCCGACATCCTCATCAAAACATCAATCCCCTCATCAAACCTACCATTTCGACAAAACCCGGCTACCAAAAAGCTATAAACAGTATTAACATTACACCCATACACCCTAAACCCCGAAACAAACACCTCACAAACATCCCCATCCAAAACCCTCACAATCATTTCATCAAACACTTCATGTGCACGACTAAACAAACGATGATTAAGCAACACAAAAACAACAGCAGAGTAATGGCGAATAGAATGATCAAACCCTAACACATTATGAGACCAATTAAAAAATTTAACAGCTGAATCGGGTTTCGACCGAAGAAAGAAAAGGAGGTGATCAACAATGGTGGGTCGATTCTTCAACAAATGAGGGTTTTTCAAGGGTTTAAAAGTTTCGTCTTGGAATGCAGTTGAAATGCGGATACGACGTCGGATTGAAGAAGAGAGGGTACATAGGTAACGTGATGTTGAAGGTTTGAAAAACTTCAATGGCGGCAAAATCATAGCTTGAAGTTTTTAAAGGTTGAGCAAAGAGGAGACGTGGTTCCATTTATGGCAACAAGTTCACTTATTCGAGTGTTGAAATTGAAGCCCTAGTTTGTTGGGCACGAAAGTTTCATGACTTGGCTCTGTTCTTTTGGACTTAAATAACTTAATTTCAGCAAAATTCAGAAAAGTTTAGAAAAGTTCAGCAAAATTAAGTTCAGTTCAGCAAAGTTCACCAAAATTAAGTTCAGAAAAGTTCAGCAAAATTAAAAGTTTCATAATATTGACGAGTTTTAAAAAATGATACGACTTTCATTCAAATCAATTTATAAGAACAATTCGAGATTTATCCGACATTTTATACTAAAAATTTAAAAAATAAAAAACATTAATTGTTATAGGTGTGTTTGGTTTGTGTGTGATCAATATATCATCTGTGCCCATTAAATTTTTTTTAAAAGAAATAAAAATTCCCAGCCTATCCCTCATTAAAAACACCCCTCATTGACAACAATAGATCAATAAAATCTACCCCTCGTTATAAACAACCCTCATTATTATTATTATTATTATTATTATTATTATTATTATTAAGTGAAATTAAATTAAGTTAAAATTCCTTCAATTTAGAAAAGTTAAGCTCATATAAGTTAAGTTTTGAAAAGTTCAGCAAAATTAAGTTAAGTTCAGCAAAAATAAGTTAAGTTCAGCAATTTTAAGTTCAAAAGAACGGGGCCTAATGACTCAGTCTTTTTTTTTTTCTTTTCTTTTATAGGAAAATAAATCCGGTAAAAAAAACCGCATACCCATTTTTGTTTTTGCCAACCGAAACCCAGTACGATATTTGAAAACCATATTGTATATAAGGAAAATCGTATCGTATAATTGAAACGTCATGTCATATCGCATATATATTGTAACCGAATTTTTTATTGATGCTCCAAACTGCTGCTTTCTCTCCACCAATATTGGCGCCTTCTCAGTTCTCATAGCCTATCCAAAAAGTGTAGCCAATACGCAACACTAATAATTAAACGTGTTAAACATAAATAAATAAATTAAAGTAGTAATTTAATAAACAAAAACAATTGATAATAAACTAAAACAAAAACAACAAAAGCTATGGCAACACCGCGTGTTACCGAGTTTCGGTAACACCTAAATAAAATAATAGAAAAAAATTAAAAATTAAAAAGTAGTTTTCGTTTTTGCGCCAATATCGTAGGGATAAAATCGTAATTCACAATCTATTATATTAACAAAATAAAATATAAAAGATACACATTAAAATTAAACTACATCTTAAATTATACAATAATTAGGGGTGTTAACGAACCTAGCCGAGCCCGAGCTTCGCCTTGCTCGGCTTGTGCTCAAGAACCAAAACCCGAGCTCGAGCCAATCTCGAGCTTACCCGAAAGATACTCGCTATCAAGCTTGCGAGCTTTAACACGAGCTCGAGCCAAAATCAAGCTCAAATCTAGCCTATATAGAATGGTTAATTTTTTTATTTTGTTTCTATCGATATTTTCAATAACAAGGATGAAATATTTGGCAAATCAGTAAGACATTTGATATGTGTGATAGAAAAATAAAATAATGATCAAATATTTTTACAAAATGTGAGCAATATCTTATCTAATCTCACAATTCGAGCCGCTCGCGAGCTTTTTGAGCCGGGCCAGCGTTTGCTCGGCTTGACTCGTTAACCACTCGAGCCGAGCCCGAGCCCGAGCCGAACTCCCACAAGCCGAGTTTTGACCGAGCCGATCTCGAGTTGCTCGCGAGCCGTCTCGTCTCATTAACAGCCCTAACAACAATACATATCAGAACAAATACATCTTTCTATTCATCATCAAATCATACGTTTTTTTATCAATTAACAACAAAATAAGAGAGAATTCAATTGCCAAACATGAAAGGACAAATACCTTACGGACAATTCCTCCACTTAATTCATAATTGTTAAAGTATGTTCGATTGCACGAACGAAAGATGAAATATAAATTGTTCATTGAATTTGTTAATGGGTTTTCATTAAGAGTTTTTTGACAAATACTACCTAACATTTGTCCCATTTCAAAAACACTACCTAACATTTCTAATTTTGCAGAAAACTACCTAATGTTTTTTAATTTTAGTCTAAAACTACCAAATCCCGATCAACAATAAAATTACTTTTTTTTTTTTCACTCAAACCAAAATTACCATCTTGATTCATTACCTTCTCTTCCTCCTACCTAAATCACATTCTTTATTTTCTTCAAAAAATAAAAAAAAATCCTCATCTTTACTTAACTCTACTAGACACACTCCCTTCCACCCGTTAAGCCATAGCCAGCCGTCTCCCTTAATCTACTTGATCAACGTAATATTTTACTCTCTTTATCTTTTTTTCACAATATTTCAATTTTATGAAAATAATAGTAATATGTTAACCCCCCTGTGTTTTGTGTGAATTTTAAGGAAGAAGAAGACATGATTGGGTGGAGATGTTTTGAAGAAGAAGGCAATTAATTAGAGTGGCTGGGCTTTATTTGGTGCTGTGGAGGGAAAAAAATAGAGAGCAAAAAGAAATAGAGGGAAAAATATAGCCAGATGAGTTATCACGTGTGAAATAGGTCTATGTCTGAAAAATTGACTTATTTCACCATTGATTTGGTTTTGGTAGTTTTAGACTTAGATTAAAATTAAAAAACATTAGGCAGTTTTCTGCAAAATTAGAAATGTTATGTAGTATTTTTGAAAACACAAAATCACTTGTGACGAAAGGTATCCGTCACAAGGTAGAGACGGATACCGTTTCCTCTCACAAAATATCAATTTAGGGGTAAGTGGGGAGCACATGGGGGTGCCCCACCTTGTCCCTCTCTCCCTTTTATTAGAGGTCTCTACCTTGTGACAAAAATAGCCCGTCACAAGCAAGACGAATTGTTTTAAAAATGAGATAAATGTTAGGTAGTGTTTGCAAAAAAAACTCTTTCATTAACATGATAGAACAAATTAACATTGGTTTTGGTGGGAGACAAATCGACATTTCATGTAATCTATGGTATTTAATACTCCGTAGTTTTAATTAGCATTGGACAAATTCTCATTTGTGACGGATACCATTTCCTCTCACAAAATACCCATGTAGTAGGGTGAGTGGAGAAGTACATGGGGGTCCTACCTTTGTCCCCTCTACCCATTTCCTCTCACAAACGACCCGTCTTAAGATCCGACCCGTCACAAGCAAAATGATTTGTTTTTCTTAATGCACGCGTGTTAAGATGTTAATTAAAAAAGAATTCGCAAAATTAATTTTCATGGTAATTCTGAAATTATATTTGAATTTCTCATGATGATATATTGTTACGAATCTTTCCTTAATTGTTATCTTAATATATGTCCGAAAAAACCTTTTTTTATTGCAACTAGTGGTCAAGCTCGATTGTCACAAACTTCTTTAAGTTTTCTTATAAAATAAAAATTAAATTAAGGGTTTGATTGTCGTTTGGTATATAAAAGTTCTTAAACTCTGTTACTCTCTTGTTATTTGTAACGTAATCTGAAGCCTTATTACTTGTGTAACAATTTCTCGTCGAAAAGTTTCTTACCATTTCTTGTGTAACAATTTCTTTTTCCTTTAAAAATAAAGGCTACTTTAAATAACGCTTCAAAAACTCATTGAAAAGTGTTCATTATAAATGCTCTTACAATGAGGAATTAACTTTAAATAGCGCTTCAAAAACTCATTGAAAAGTTTTCATTATAAATGCTCTTACAATGAGGAATTGACCACCTATTGTATATTAGTGGACTCGTAATAATAGGATTATACACATGCCCACATGGGTTGATTACTTGATTATATTGCTTAAATTAAATAGACCTTATTGCTATTTGTTAATACCAACTGTGTTGGTGACTTTCATTATTGTTGTTTGCTAACTTAGACCAAGGACATCTACATTTATCATCTTATTTGCTTGCACGTAGCTACGTTACTCGAGGTGTTAACTCATTGCCAAAGCCCAGAATACAAGTCAATTCTTGTTTCAAACGGTCATTGCATATGTTACCATTTTATGGTTAAATATAACCGCTATAGTACAGCCAATGTTAGAGCTAATGGTAGCTTGTTTTTCAATTCATATTTTGCTGTAAAATGGTTGCAAAATCTCATCTTATTAGTTATTACTACAGACCGAAATGACCCGTCTGAATCAAGACCAACCGATATAAGTTTGTCTTTCAAAGCGTGGACAATTTTGAAATTTCACCCGTCTTTTAATTTCTTGTTCTAGATAAAAAGGACAAAACATAACAAGTTCCATCGAATTTTAGTCCATACTTGCAATGTTCAGTTAAATAAAAATCTCAATCCATACCCGAGAAAAAAAAAAAAAAACCTATACCCCATTCCTACAATGTGAACTTAAAGAAAACATTTGTAACATATGATCATAGACCATTACAATTTATGAGGCAGATGCTTAGAATTGTGCCTTCTCTTGTACCCAAAACAAACCTATGAGCCAAAAGAAACGATCGATTCGAGATTGCAAATATCATACAAAGTTACAAGAGTTCAGATGTTGCGAAAAATACAACTATACTATGTTCTATGTATTATATCTGACGTGCTACGGCCACAGGATAGGCTACAAAATATACCTCCACTCTTTATCCTTGTCAAAACTCGAAACTAGTCACAAAAAAGAATAGGACTTGGAATAATTACTCACTACTGTGGGGTTCTCGTGACATATTTAGGCACCGTAAGCTATCAAGTACGTAGTATCTAGAGAGCATATCATGTCAGTCTCTACAAAAGGTTAACCCTGAAAGCCGAGATCAATTTAGGGGATAAAAGCAAGATAAAGGCGAGTATGGAACCAAAGAAAATCTTGACGAAATACTTGATGGGGTCGTTTTCACCTTCCTCAGATGCACCTGTGGACATTGCGGTGGCTAAAGGTAGGGCTTCGGTAACAGCATCAGCTAGATCATCGATGAAAGAAGGGTTGCAGTTGAGGGCAGGAACACGGCCCCAGTTCTCGACGCCTGACTCGAGGGCTAGCTCTCTGTATTCCATGTCTATTTCCTCAAGTGTCTCTATGTGCTCGCTCACAAAGCTAAATCAAGTTGCAGGAGAAATAAGATGTTAGAACTTGCAGATTCGTAGTATACAACCCAACAAGTAGATTTCATCTACTACAAAAAAAAAAAATTACAATCCTCCTCCAAGCTTACATTAGCTTTTGGATCAATTTTTTATGTGAACACATGCAAGTGGGTTCGAGCGTGATAGGTTTGGTGGGATGGACCAAAACGGAAAACTACTGGCTAGAACAAAGGGAGAACAAGATGCCCTCTCTTCTTAAAAGAGATAATATACGCCAAAGTAAAAGGCTTGGGATTTAGTCCATTCCCCAATGAAAGTTAAAAAAAGTGGATATAATTCTTCAGCAGGATTCATACAAGTATGTTGTCCGTTAAGACATGTCTTATCCCTCATGATCTCAGAAACAATAATATACACCAATGTGAAACGCTTGAAATTTCAGACAGTATAAATAATGACAAAATTAACTGAACTACTATATCACATTCATTAGGACAACAAAAAAAGAAAATGATCTCAATCAATCTACATCTCAATTCTCACCTCACAGGCACCGCTAACAGATTCTTGACTCCATTCTTGCCAAGCTCAACAAGAACCTCATCAGTATACGGTTTCAGCCATTGCACAGGACCAACTCGACTCTGAACATCAGGGCATCAAGAAAAGAATTACAACAGAGAAGATTTAAAGAAAGAAATACTCCACAGCATTAGTGGCAAGAGAACGATGAAGACAAGAGGACTAGGATCAGGGTTTTAAATAGCGGTATCGGTCGCGATCGCGGTCGCGGTAACAGAGTC
>JAOWBH010146176.1:0-12704 GCA_028566215.1 Silene coronaria | reverse complement strand
ACTGGTGCTTCCCGCCTCGTATTTAGACTAATTCGAATGACATACCCTAGGAAAAACATAATGAAAGTTTAACATTTGGATGATGAATATCCTTATTATTGTATTTTCTTCGGTCAGGTTTGAAAAATGCGACTCGTCATAAATTAAATGGACCTGAAAATATTAACTTTTTTTTTTTTTATACTTGTTATATTAATTTGATTTTTAAAAAAAATGTAAACTGCCATACTCATAACTAACATTCATTTCAGTTTTATACAACTTTAAATAATATAAGTTTTTTCTTATATGTTTGACAAAAGTATAGTCATTAAAGCTTTATGAATGATGAGCTTATTATAAAAGATACTCTCCTCTTGTCTAAGTTATTTATTTACCGTTTTTATTCTTTGTAAGTTATTGAATTCTAATAATCAAAGACAAACAAATTATTGAGGCAATATGAATACTTACGGATCATCGTCTTAATTCAAGATGTTTCATAAAATCTCTCTTTTATTGCATACAATAATTTCCTAGCAAGTGGGATATTAATTAAGTCTCATGTTTGAATTTAGTGTCTCCCCTATATCCCTATATCGTAACAGTAAGTCTCTGTTTAGACGATATTATCCGTTTTAACCTTAAAATTGGTCAGTAGATACCACTTGTACATATATAATTAATAGAAGTTTAAAATTAGCCACGTCTTAAATGAGAGTTTGCAATATCGTAATGTCGTTGTAGTTCGTCTCACGTTATACATGACTAGTGGCCTTGTGGAGTTGTGGGATTCAACGGTTGGTCAGAACATTTCAACTAACAATAACAAACATGATATTCAAAATTATTAGAACATACTGTACATTTGTACCAATAAAAAAAAAAAAAAGAATAATTAGAACATAATATCGAAATAAATTGTTTTTATAATCTTGTGGGCACCTGAGGTCGACATCTTGTGTGGAAGCCAAGTGGCATTCTAGCAATGAAGGTACTTGACTGATTGATTAACAAAATCCATCTTCGATCTTGTGTGCTTGGTTAATCGATCAGTTGGGCATCACCTACAAATCAGTGACGGAACTTGGAACAAACGATAAACAAGATCAATGTTTAAATTAACTTTGTGTGTAAATATTTAATACTCAATCATTGAGATAAAGGTAGCCCAGATAAATAATCTTAAACGGAAAAATGAAAACCAACATTTATGTATCACTTCAATTATTTCACTTATGTTACTCCTAGTCTCCGACGATCCCTTTGTCAAGCTAGACATTTCGATATGTCATTTCACGACCACGATTCAAAAGAAGTAACAAAAAAAACTTAATTAACAACTTCAAGATATATCCTTCAAATTTTATAGAGGCTAGAGAAGATGATCAAACACAATAACTACTACTAAGTACTAACAATGTTTAATTTTCACATACGGCATACCGATTAAAGAATGGACTTCCCTGAAGTGTTCTAGGTGTTTTTACAAATGAATTACGATTATTAAAATTATTGTACAATAACCTATAATAGATTAATAGCCACCGGATAGTGCAAATACAATATATAAAATTGTTGTTTCAAACTTCCAATCATTTACTTATTCTTTTATACTATTCATATTGATATTTTAGTTAACCGTAAACAAATGATTAAGACAGACAGAAATATAAACTTGACTTGACAAATAATTGGACACCTCATTACCTTTTCTATCTAGGAGTGGTTGTCACTTAATAGTCAAAAAATAGGTCTAGAAAGTTGATTACAAAATTGAAAATGAGTTCTTTAATACCTTTATCTTTTTGTTTGCTTCTAGGAGTATCCAATACATTTGATTACTTGACTTGAAAATTAATATATTGACACTATTTCTCCAAGCATATCACATTTTCGTCACCAATTAGCCATATGGTCTTTATATATATGTGTTAAATTTGACAAAATGATCAAATAATCTCAAATTCATAAAGCCTCTATTATCAATAGTTACAAGCGCTACCCCTTTTATACTTCAATACATAACATATCGTTTTGGTACGTACACTAATGGCTTATACGTAAATTTTCATATGAAGCGGTCTCTTTACCGTTATACTCCTTATATCGTACTATAAGTTAATACGAGTATTTTGTTTTTACTCTAGGTTACTTTTCTTTAATTTGTAATGTTTTGTTTGGTTACGTTTGCTAATACGAGTATTTGTTATATGGTTTTACAATGTTTTACTGTGAAACCGTTTTAGGTGAGACTAATAAGTGTGAACAAATTCGTATAGGTGAGAATGGCGAGGGGACGGATGATGAGGCCAGCAGCAACATTCCTTTTGTTCCTCAACTTCTGCATGTATGCTGTTGTGCTAGGCATTTGTGGTTGGGCCATGAACAGAATTGTCAATTATGGAAGTGGTACGTTATCGTATATCGTTAATAAATACCTCTCACCGTCTCAACCATTTATTTACCTCTCAATAAAATACCATTTAAAATGAATATAAAAGGTAAATAGTATTTTACTACCTAGAGATGACTGATGAGTATTCTCACTAAACTAATGTGAGACCGTCTCTTAGGAAATATAAGCTAATTCGATGTGAATGTAAAACGGGTCTCATATCATCTTCTCTTTTCAGTTGGTGGAGGACAAAATGCGGCCACTCCATTTTTCATAATGTTTTCCCTAATAGCGGGAGCAGTAGGGGCAGCCTCCTGTTTATTTGGGTTAAACCATGTCCGAACGTGGGGTTCCGATAGTTTACCGGCCGCTGCAGCTGCCGCCTCTATCGCTTGGAGTCTCACTATTCTTGCTCTAGGGTAAGTCTAAGTCTTCACTTGCTCTGTTTATTTGCAATTGTTCCAACTTACAACCTTAAAAGTCATTCATAAGAAAAATGAGATCGCGTCACCAGTGATACCGAGTTTCAGTATAATCTTTCACATATGTTATGTAGAGTCCACACTATAGTATTGAGTCTTTTAAAAAGTATGCGAAAGAATGGTAACAAAACTCGGTATCACCTGGGGTTGCGTCTTAACGGTCCTGTATTTTCACTTTCGGTTCGACAAAATCGTATTTACTACATCTTGTAATGTTTTTTGCAGCTTTGCCTGCAAGCATATTAGGCTCCACACTGACAGTGATCGACTGGTAAGACATTCGACACCTTAATCGAGTCTACATCTTAAATCTTTTAATCGCATCGTCTCATTTTCCAGTTTCC
Organism: Silene coronaria; assembly: GCA_028566215.1. NCBI lineage: Eukaryota > Viridiplantae > Streptophyta > Magnoliopsida > Caryophyllales > Caryophyllaceae > Silene > Silene coronaria. The sequence continues at coordinate 9,501 of JAOWBH010146176.1, read as the reverse complement.
GATAAGTAGCTTATCAAAGTCATCACAAAATAAAAGTTAAATGAACAAAATATGAGTTTCCATTATTAAATGTTATTGAGCTTCAATATCGATCATTAAATCATCCTAGTGACACTCTATCGTTGTCCATTTATCTGAATAACCAGAGTTTAAATACCGTCAATAAGATAACTATCATCTGATTTACTTATATTTTCTTCTTGTACGATATTTTTTATGATGCAGAGAACATTGGAGGGTCTAATTATTGTCCTTAGCGCAACAATGCTTCTATATATGGGTTCCATACATGGAGCAATGAAGAGATGAATATAGAAAGTGCTGACGTAGACCCACTGGGCGTAATATGTTTGAAACGAATGCTATTTCGCTAAATAGAGAATTCACGTGTGTTTGGACTCAGTTTGTGCAGTGTGTTTATGATTGTTTAAGAGTGTAATTTGTGGCCTCTAGTATATAATTACCTTTAATTGATTACATTTCGTGTTGTACAGTGTAACTACTACATTTGGTAAAGTAATCGACGCTCTCGATGTTGTTGTTTGTGAGTTTGTGACCTATACGAATGTTATTGGTGCGGGTGTTCTATATACTCGCCTTTACGATGTGAATTTGAAATTATACGTTTCACATATGTTAAGTTGTCACCAATGAAATCTATAGTACAGTACGGAGTATTTATTAATTTTATTTGATATAAAAAATGTTTTCACCATGGCCCTTTAAAAAAAAAAAAAGAGGGTTTCTCTATCAATCAACATTTAGATGAATTATATTTATTGTTAATGTATTTATCTTCTTCATTGTTTCGACTCTCATTGACGGTCTCAAAGACGATCTACATCCCCCCTACCGCGAACGGAATAAGATCGACTTTGTAGATAATCTGAGGTATCCATCCATCATCCATCAGACAGGCAAAGAATATTTACCTGTAATATCTTAGAATATACAAATCTAGAAAACAAAGTTTTGTAAGGTCTTTTAGGCCTACTGTAAGAATCCTGTCTTCTACTTTGCATGCAGTTTAAGTCACATCCTTTACAACCTCAGCTCCAAGAGAAGCCTCCATGCAAGAAAAGAACAAAAGCTTTGCAATCCTTAACACCATAAATAAGGCTTACATTCCCTGTAATTCCCTGCATTCATTCCCTGCAATATCAACTTTTCGAGTTCTTTGTATAATCAACTTTCTTCTTGTAACAGCTTTTTTGTTAACAAGTCATCCTCTTTTTCCTCCGTTTGTGTCAAGAACTCGAAAGATATGGCTAATCCACAGATGAAGCCTGCGGCTTCTTTGCTTCTGTTTCTTAATTTGTGTATGTATGTGGTGTTATTAGGCATTGGTGGTTGGGCTATGAATGAAGCAATTGAACATGGCTTTATCATTGGTAATCTCCTCAACTTTCTATATATGTTGCTTGGTCGAGTAGGTCAACTGGTCAAGTCGAACTTATTTCGATCATTATTTAGCTAGAATCCATTATAGGATCATCAATCGGATGAATATCGCGTAGGTTAATATTCGGGTTGGGCTTAGGCACATTCGTGTGGTTTACCAATTGTTCATGTTTGGGTTTCGGAAATTTGGGTCGAATTTCTCGGACTGGGTTAGTATTAAGCGCAAAGGTCCGTAAAAGTAGATATCACTAATTTTATGATTGGTATAATGAGCAGGTCCAGGATTTGAGCTGCCTGCACATTTTTCACCTATCTACTTCCCAATGGGAAATGCAGCAACCGGGTTCTTCGTAATGTTTGCATTGATAGCCGGAGTTGTTGGTTCGGCCTCATGCATCTCAGGCTTTAACAACCTTCGGACCTGGAGCCGTGAGAGCCTTCCAGCCACCGTCACAGTGGCCACTATTGCCTGGACTTTGACGGTTTTGGCTATGGGGTAAGACCTCCCTTACCTCATAATCTTGTTCATCAAAAGCAAACTGTTGTCGAAATTTTACCAACTATTCTGTTGTTTTTGGCAGATTTGCTTGCAAAGAGATCAGTCTCGAGGAGCATAGAAATGCGAGCCTAAAGGCGATGGAAGCGTTCTCTATCATCCTAACTGCCACACAGTTCCTGTATATTGCTGTTCTTTCTGCACCTGTTTACTGAAGAAATTTCAGAGATTTATTCCTGTATCATTCTTTATTATTAAGATCGAATTTCCGGTTTGTTTAGGAGCTGTATGGGAATGAAGAAATTCTGATTTGCTTCATTTTGCTATTATCTAAGTGTGGTTGATGTTATGATTTGATATGTAAAAAACTGCAGAAATTGAGTGAAATTGAAGAAAAGACATTTTACAGTTGAATTCATGCTTTTATACAGTAAATCTTAAAAATCCAGCAGTTTCGGAATTTCATGCCATCCAATGATCCAACTATGACCAAAAGATGAGAAACACAATTACGACTTGGTGAGGGCGACCAACAAAAATCTGTCTTCTCGTATGAGAATTTAGCCGTTTTCAAATTCATTACCGACCATCTACCTTTACCACTGTTAACTCGAAAAACAAAATATATAAAGTGGAGTATATAACAGCTAATTTGTGTCCAAAGGAATAAAGCACGAAATTCACGGTAGTTCAAGTACTTGGTTGAACAAGATAAGCATCTACCAATTATCATATGTTTCAGCAGGATGCTGAGATAATCATATGTTTACACAAAAGCTAAGAGAGTATCTTCAAAATTAAATTAAAATGTATTTTTATAAGAAAAGGAAACAAAAACCCTAATGTTTGGTAAACTTGAGAAAAATCGACGAGACTAACTTCAAAAGAAGTATTATGCAGGTGAAAGATAAGAGCACTTCAATGTAGTAAGTTCACTTGCAAATTATTCTTTTGGGAAAGCTTGAGAGATCCTTATACAGGTAGTATATGATGATGTCCTAGAACCATATCTCTGCACCTTTCAAAGCCAGCTTTGACGATGACATTGATATAAACTCTGTTTCTGGCAACTTTCTGCAATAAAGAATGGCAAGACGTCAGATACGATCGACATAGAGCTTCATAACATAAAGCATTCACAATGCATTTTTGTCTAAACTTTGGAAGCATCAAGTTTATTATACATATAATATGCACAGCATCGCCTCATCGAATGCTTCCTTATTTTTCGTGGATTTTCACCAAATAACTTTTGTGCCGTTAACTGTTTTGCTGGCTGTAGCAATATAGCATACTGTCTCAAAATGCAGTCAAGTCACCATTATAACTCAGTCGTGATGCGGAGATGTGGCCTAGAATTATAACCGTGGATAAAATTTAATCTTTCAGTTAAGCATATACTAGGCTTGTCCCCAGATTTCCTCATTACCCTCCACTGCTCATGTTTCGAAAGCCTGATCACCACCAAACAACAACGACAATGGGGTATTGTTGATGATGCTTAAGCTTTACCTTCTACTCTATTTATCCATCCTAACCACAGAAATATAATTCCAGGGACCTCAACAATTACTACTTAGCATGGCCAAAATTCACTAAACCTGATATATATAAACTACGAAGGAGAAGAAAGAACATGATATGAACTAATGAAGACAGAAGCAGATATTAAACTAAGTGAAGAAGATTTTTCATTGTTGATGAGGAGAGGTCATCACAACTCGCATTGTATCCCTTCTATAGCTCTATTATTCAAAAACACCATCTCCGTGGCTCTGCGTGACAAGGATTTTTAAACACTTAGAAAAGACGTGATTAGTCAATAATCACAATGGACAATGGAACTAGCCAACCAGATCATCCTCCGTTCAAAGGAATACCTTTTGCCCAATCACAAATTTTCATTTCACACGGTCCTAACTTAAGACGAGAAAAATATCGTCATTTTATTAATAATAAAAATTTAAAAGTGACCATTAATGATAAAAAGTTTTAACTAAAATTGTCATTTTCTAGCAATAAAATGGTGATGATTTTTTAGCAGGGAATGTTCACGATTTATCCGTCTTTACTCAAGACGGGTACCACCCATCTGAAATGAGACTTGTTGACCCCCAATAGATAGGCTATTCCTAGATGAATCGTTATCAAAATTCCATAAATGAATTGCTTCTCGATAAAGAGAGAGGCAACAATTCAGGGAGTCATTTTGCCTTAACCCATCCTAGTCCAGTACCACATAACACTATAACAGTGAGACTCTTCACTCTTCAGCTTTACCCAAAACTAAATATAAGCACACAATAGCAGCGAACTGTTATCACTGCTAATGCGCATTCCAATTAGTGACTGAAATAACAATCTAAATGGCCGTCAATGTAAAAATGTTCTTCATGAATATGCTCCCTAATCCACACAACACAGGATTGTAAGGATCTTCAGCTGATAACCAAGAAAATAAATATTTTTTTTTTCACCTAATCATTGTATTTAGTTGATAGCAAGAATACCCACCAGCTTAAATCTTCATGACGATATCACTGTATCAATACAGAAGATTGTCCATTTCAAAGACAATATCTCCTGGTAAATCAGGCACCAAAAATTCTACACGGGAAAGCTTGTACAAATAAAAATTACTAATGCTTAACAAATGCATTTAGCTAATTCCCTCACTATCAAAGATCAAATGACGTCTTACATTTGTTGATGTGAGTAGGCAATACAACACAGTGATGCATGATTTCTGTTAATAGAATCTCTCATTTTGAATCGTCTGTGGTCACAGAGATAAAAGCTGTGCACATAGGTATTCTGCATCTATCAGCTGCTGTTATTCAAAGTTCAAAGTTCAAACTACTACTAATACTTTCTTTCTTTTCAAAGAAGCCAACCCTATTGCGTTTTTGCACCGCAGCTTATATCTAATACCCTAATTAGAAGTGATAAACCAAGTCCCATAATGACACAAGAAAAAAAGATGCCGAATTCACACTTACAAAATGGGAATTCAGAAAGGCTCAAAATGAGCAAGGTAAAAAATGTTTCATACACAAATCCATTTTCCCTCCTTTAAAAGAGACTCAAAGTTTGTTCTGCATAAGAAAGATTGGGAAGAAAATAGAATCCCTCCATTTTTCCTCCCCTTTCTCTCCATCCGTCTTTCCTCCTTTTCTCTCCTATTATTGTATGCTAAAAAACCCTTGAGGCTTGTTTGTATAGAGGAACTCGAGGGGAGTAATTTCCTTTGTTTGGGTAGTAATTAGGTGCAAAGGGAAATGAAGGGGTCCATTTAACTCCCTATAAGTCCAATTAAATCCTTCCTAACCAGAGGAAGATTTGGAGAAAAGAATCCTATATTACTGTCTGCCCTCAATCTATTGTATCGAAACGAGAGTTTTAAGTAGTGATTTTTAATCCCCGTCCCAACTGTTGGTTTGCCATAATGAGAATAGGCAGTGAAAAATTCTATCCAGCCAACGTATATGGGGTTTAAAGTTACCAAAGATATACCACACACAACTTCAACTGCAACAATACTAACACAAAGGCAGTTATGAAACATAAAATACATAACTTTTATGCTACTAGACCATTTCTATTACAGAAAAGTGCTGTTACACATAGATAATAAGATAAGCATAGCAAAAACACTATCTCAAATTATATGAAATTTCGACAGTCTTAGCAGCTGAATAGACAAATACACACCTATATTTATCTACTAGATCCACCAGAGAAGACCTCAAAAAGCCCGCAACAGTCCATCCAGGAAGTTCGCCACACGGTTATTGGAGCAGATGACAACAAAGGCTGCAAGTTTAAGGATGAGAAGACACACATCAGAAAACTATAAAAAAAACACCAGTCCATCAGTGAGAAAATAAGAACCATATCAAGCATACCTGCTGTTCCGCATACTTATGTGTCGCTGACGTTTTGCAATCATCATTGGCACAACATCCCTCTACGTCCTTAACACCAGAAGACTGAGGCAACAACCCTTCATCATGTCTCACAGTAACAGATACAAGTTCAGATATATTCTCAGCACCTCTATCCACAACTGGAATCACTTTTTCCACAATATTTTCCATTTTTGAAGCAACATTGATTTTCTCATTCAGCGGTTGTAAACTTTCCTCAATGTTTTGCTTCAACCCTGACTCCAATACATTCTCACTCAAAACAGATGACACTTGTGGCAAGGAAACCACTTCCTTAACTGACTCTTCCAATGGGATACTCTCTTCAACATCTTCATTCACCACAGCCGAACCCCCTGAATTTTCTATAGACACCTCTACATTCTCTGATTCTGGTTCCTGAGTCCTCTCCTCAACTGCATCGTCATCCGAACTTGAACTGCTACTGCCACTACTGCTACTAGAGTTTTTGTTAATATCCTTCTTTGTTTCCCTAACACCATTTCCCTCTCCGAAACTCACTTCCTTTGCACCCACTTCATCATGATTCTTCACACCACCTCCCTCAACATTTCCTTCTCTCTCAACTTCAACACCACCATTATCCCTCTCATCATGACTTCTCGGATCATCACTCCCTACCAAAATTTCATCAATTCCACAACAATCAAATCAGACTAACTAAACAGAAACCAAATAACATCATAAAATAAAGGCTTTTGCTAAGGATTTCTCCTTCCGATCTTCTCTCCAACCTTATCCTCTAATCGAACAATTAAATAAAACACATTACCAATCAACCATCGATATGCAAGTGGACAATCAATAATTGCGTGAGAGGAGAAGGTTGGACTTTGGACGAGGTAGAAAAGAGAAGGTTGATAGTGATCCTCAAACAAAAACCCCACCAACCCAATTGACACAATCAACAACATAAATCAATCAAATCTAAAAAACCCATCAAAAACCCTCAATTCTTAAACCCTTTTTTCCACCGTCATATCAAATCCCATAAATAAACAAAACCCACCAATCAAAACAGTAAGATACTCAAATTGCGGAGTAAGGGGGTCGGATGTACGCAGCCTTATACTAGTGTAACCAACACAAAAAGTCTGTTTCCGAATGACAGATTCAAGTCCCAACTATAACATCAACTAAATACAAACAAAATAAAATGAAAGATTAAAACTTTATTAAATTAAATAACAGAGTAAACCCAAATGAATAAGAAAGAACAAACCTTGAGAAAGAGAATCAGACCCTTTGTTACTACTAGAATTGTTGTTATGAACTTTTTTCTGCAACTTTTTTTTGGCAGCTTTTCTTTTCTTAGCACCAGAAGGCATGATGATTAGATGATGTGAATTTTTAAGAGAGAGTAACAGTAAAGTAAAGGGGACTAGTAATACCCAGATTTTATGACTATGGGGACACTACCCAAATTGGATTAATTAACAATGATTTAGCAATGAATCTTAACTTTCCTAGATAGGATTGTACCATGAAATTAATGGGTTTTAAGATTGGTGAATTATTAAATGTGGATACAATCTATGTGTGTGAAAGTATCACATGAGTACTATATGCTTCCAAAGTTTCACGTCACATGATTCACAACGCCCAGTCTCATTAATTCTATGCAATAGTTGGTCGGGTCTACTAAATGGGAGTTGCCCATGTTGGGCCCTGGACGAGAAAATGGCACGACCCAGGCCCATAAATGTGGGTTTTGTACTGTAGACATAAAAACATGTCTCAACTCTCATGTTATTAAAATGGGTCAAAGTCAAAATGTTGACTCATGTGAAAGTGTAACGATTGAGAAATGGGTCGGTCGATTGCAGCCCGAACAAATATGTTGATATTTGGTCAAATTATGCCTTCAATGATGCGGTCCACTCGGAAAATGGGTATACGTAATACAAAGTATGGGACGTAAATAGTAAGATCAAACTGGACTCATGAAACTTAACAAGCCCATAAAATGGAGCCCAAGAAACTCTCGAAAAGAAAAGAAGAACATGTTGGTATGTATGAAGACGTTAGACTTGGCATTGTTCACGCATGAAAATATCATTAGATGATATTATAATGATTGTTTAAGAAAACGAGGAGGACTTGGTCAATAACAAAAAAATCATTGTTATGGGTATCTGTTTTGATCTCGAGAGTCGGTGGCGAACCTCCGGAGGTTCAATATCGGCTTAGGTTAAGGACGTATATTATCGTAGCCTTACCGGGAGATCGTGGTTGGTTTTGTATGGTTGATTGACATTAGTATGTTGGGATCAGTCCAGTACGTCATTTTGGTTATGAGCTTTCCTCGTGCTTTCTTTACTATGATGTCGTTTTTGGTCGTAGTAAAGCGGGACATGTTGTGGTTGTTTCCATTTCATCATCACATGATTTATCCGTATGTTGTATGTTTGATAAACTGATATATTTTGTATTGTACTTATATTATTATATTGTAATATGGCTGGGAGGACACCTGAGTTACTCCTCACTGACTGTGACATTCATTTTTATGAATGACAAGTGATTGGTCGGTGGTATATGCTAGGGGTTACAAGACGAGTGGCTAGCAAGCGTTGGTGAGGCAACGATACACCCTTTTGAGTGATTGCATTTTCTTAAATTTGGAGGGATCCGAGATCCCTTGTATATTTTATTTGTAGTATGTATTTATTTTATAAATATAGTAAATAGGTTAAACCATTTTCAAACGTTTTTAGTGTAATCCGCGGCCGTGCCTCAAAATTTTAAAAATTTACGTATTTTCCGCTGCTAATTATGTGTTTATACTTTTGTATAATCGCGGGGGTTCACACCCACATGTGTATTTCTTTTTTCATTACATATAGAACTTTGATAAATTTCATTAAGATAATTAAAACATGTAACAAATACAAGAAAAATTGATTAATAAACTATCAAATAGGATTACCTCCAAATGACTTCCAAATGTGTTCCACTAAATCAGCTTTTAATTGGTGATGCAAATTTTTATCTCGGATGTTTGCATCCATAAAAAGAAGATTTTGAAAATCTTTAATAGGCCTTGTTGAACATCAATAGTATCGGTTTCGAAAATGCACCATGATTAAAATTTCTCGAGTATGTATGTCTTTCATCCTCAACAATCATATTATGCATTATGATGCAAGCATCCATTATATCATGTAACGTAGATTTATGCCAACATCTAGCAACTCCCCAGACAATTGCAAAACGAGCTTGAAGAACCCCAAAGGCTCGCTCGACATATTTTCTTGCGCTTTCATGCCTTTTTTTGAAGCAAATTATCTTGGGATCTTGCGGGTGTGAGACACTTTTGACAGCGGCCCACTCCGGATATATATCATCGGTAAGATAGTATCCCAAATTGTACTCTACCTCATTGGAGGTGAATCAGACCTCTGGAGCTCTTCCTTCCAATTTGTCTTTAAACAAATTTGATCGACAAAGTACATTGAGATCATTGCTTAAACCAGCAACACCGAAATACGCATGCTGTATCCAAAGATCCACCGAGGCTACTGCTTCAAGTATAATTGTCGGATGGCCGTGATCACCATGAGTATATTGTCCTTTTCAAGAACTTAGGCAATTCTTTCATTGCCAATGCATGCAATCAAGACTCCTGAGCATGCCGGGGAATCCATGACACTGCTC
>JAOWBH010146165.1:0-12704 GCA_028566215.1 Silene coronaria | reverse complement strand
TTCAGCCATAACCTTGACAGTGAAAAGGAGCCGCCACTAGGGTTTCATGCGTGAACCCTAGCCGCTCACCACAAGACATCAAACAACGCTTAAACATCATACGATATGCAATTAAGACATATAATTCATATCAATCATGTGGAACATAATTAAAACATGACAATAAACAATCAAACATGTACCAATCATACAAAACAACCATTAAATCATATTAAATATATTAAATTGACATAAACACAATTAAAAGAGAAACACATAGTTACCTTATTAGCAATTAATAATAAACATTAACAAGAACCTCCATGAAGAACACGACCAACCAAAACCTTGTCTCCACACGTATCGACATCCCGAAACGCGACATTATAGAAAGGCACAAATCGAAACCCACGCACACGATATTGTACCACACAAATCCTCTTTCAAAAACGACAAGAGAATGACATCTCTTTCTTTACCCATCAAAATAAGAGACCAATAAGTTAGGTCTAAAGGTTCATACAAATTATTCCCATAAAAATATTTGGAGAATAATATATTGTAAACGTAAGAGCCAAGATTGTGAATATATATTTTTCTTTTGAATTGGGAAGAAGGATAGATGCATAACAATGGAGTTAAAGGGAGAAAAGAAAAGAATGAAACAGACGACCAAGAAGTTGACGTGCTGCGGCATTTTGCGTGAGAAAATAGGTTTGAGCAACCAGCTTGTAAGCTTAGGGTTTTATATTTATAAGAGAGTAATAAGTGGGTTTTGGGTCCATTAGCTCATACAATGGATTATCTGATTACAAATTGGATTGAACCATATTAAAACCAAGGAGGATTTATATAAAATAAGTAACTATTAGATTAGAATAGTCAAATCGTGCGCGGACATTCTAACCCATCGAATTAGGTCAAAACGAGATAATAATAAAACGGATAGTGAAGACGATAAATATAGAATACATATTATTATAAAATACGGAAATAATTATTTTAAATAAAGAACTTTTCGAATAAATTATTATTATAAAATACGGGGTGTTACACTTTATGTCATGTCAAGACACAAAGTATTGACATGAATACCAAGAACTCGTTACCCTTAGCATTCTATGTCTAGAATGACTCTCGTAATGCCCGCGAATACGGATGTTCACAAAGATTCCAAGTAAGGGCTGAGGTTACGTGTTAGAAAGCTCTTTAATCGAACACCTAACCCCGCCTGCCTAGATAGCGGCCTCTACTAATGATTGGGAAGTTCGTTAATATTTGATGTATTGTCGGTTAAATGCATGCCATGCAACATCCGTTGTTTTAAACAAGTGAAGCTATTTATACTACGTCGGTGATTTATACAAATAAAGATTAATGGTCAAATCGGGATTTATGTCCATTACATGTGAGATACAATAAATAAATACAATTGAAATGCGAATGGTGTATTTTCGACACAAGGATGCCAAAAAGAGGTTTTGAAAAGAATAAATAAAATAAAATAAAATAAAATAAAATAAATTAAATTAAATAAGGTTATGAAATAACATGAATATTAGGTGATATTAGCATGTATTAGTCTACTATATGTAGGATAGTACAATTTAAGTCGAGCAAATATGAGTTCAGGGGCAGAAGTCAGCCAAGAACAGGCGCAGCCAGTGATGCGTCCTCTGGAAGAGGCGCATCTATTCTCGGGTTGAGTTCTGACTGTGAAAGTCAGAATCGCAATCTGTTAGGTTCATTGGGTTGATTTAATTGATTAATTGTTACTACAAGTCGAAGGATGTGTTTTAGCAAATTCTTACATGTGGAAATATCTACAATTCTCATGAATGTGAATTATAAGCGATACAAATTGAGTTAAAGGCGAAAATCGACAAATTACACGAATTACATGAACTACGAATTAAAATCGACTAGGGACGAATTAATCAGAAGAATTAAGGCTAAATGAATGAGAATAAAACTTAAAGGAACTATACAATAGTCAAGCTGAAGAAATTCGATATCGGAAAACGAACTCTTCGAACCCGGAATTGATTTATTGACAAAAACCGAACAATATCGAATTAGTAATGATTTAGGTCGAAATGATTTAAGAAAATAAGGTTTAAAAGCTAGAATGAAAAGAATGAATGAAAGAAATTGGAAAAATAAGAAAAGACGCAAAAACCAGGAAACTCGGGGAAGAAGAAGAAAGAACCAGAGGACAGACAGCCTCTGGAAGAGGCGCAGCCTGTGCTGTGTTTCTTCCAGAAGGCGCATCCTTTGATGCGTTTCTTCTCCAGCCAGAATCTCTGCTGACTCTGTGAAAGATTGGATTTTAAATATTAAAAAATGGGGTATTTTGCATCTATGTGACGTGAACAACAAAAATACATTAAATAAAATCACAAATTACAAGACTATGGATTTACACCTTCAGACTTACATGTTAATGGTACGAGATTTAACTAAAACCGTCTTTTAATAGTAACTCGAAATAATATAAGTATGAGAATACCTTTGTTTAACAAAGAAAAATAGTTAATGTTATTTAGTCGGTGTATCGGGGTCAAATTGGTCGGTCAATGCAAAATTCTGACGGGTACTCGAAAGGATTCGAGCTAACGTGGTCGAATAGATTAAGCACGTTGATGCCATAAAGGTAAGATCAAAGTCTAGAATGCAAATAGAGAGAAGAGAAGAGGCGGACACTCGCGTGAATAATACGAGGTAGGAGGACCTCTATTTATATTAATCACGAGGTAGGGTTTTGGGAAGAGAATATGACGGAATAAGGACTTTGATTTCCTGCAGTGAAACACCATAGGGAAGAGGCGCAGTCTATGCTGCGTCGTTTCTCGGGCGGTTTACTGCGCAGTTTTCGTATTTTCGGCATAACTTTCTCTACAAGACTCGGATTTAGATGATATCGGTGGCGTTGGAAAGCTAAAAGAAATATCTAGAACTTTCCCTCAAATAGCCCAGACTCAAAAAATTCGTTATCATGTTGTAAAACGGGCCTAAAGTAGGGTCGGTTTATTCTCCTAAAATGAAATGCACATTTTGACTCCGGACTCCGAATTGACTCTAGTTACTGCCAAAACGACTGTATCGACGCGTATATGACGACTAAGGGGTGGACACGAGTATTTGAGCTACCACTTGACGACGGTTTTAATAAATGTCATAAAATCATACCAGATGTTAAACATGCGGCCCACTCATCACTGGGTGGCTTGCGGGAGGTGCAGAACGAGGTGTTTACACAATATCCTCTTAATTTTACTTTTCTTGATATGAAATACATTTAATTATTTCCTTTTTGGTATACTTATCATGTGCCCAGTGGGCATAAGTTAGAAAAACTCTTATACTATTATTAGACCTGGCAAACGGGTCAATCAGGTCGGGTTCGGGTCGAGCCAATTCGGATCAGGTTAGTTCGAGTTTGAGATATTATCGGGTTAGTTCGGGTCGGGTCGGGTTCTTTCGGATTTTAGGTGTTTTCGGGTATGTTGGTCGGGTCTTTTTCAGGTCAAAGCGGGTCGAGTCTTTTTCAGGTCAAAGCGGGCCGGGTCCATTCAGGTCCGGGTCTATTTCGGGTCAATAATTAAGAGAGAGAAAGTCCATTTGGTAACATTTCAAGTTTTTTTATGTTTTTTTGTTCAATTAGAGTTATATTTTGTCGGGTCAATTTCGGGTCGGGTGGATTCAGATCGGGCCATTTCGGGTCTCGGGTAAGTTTCGGGTCAACAAACCTCTGTCATGTTCGGGTCGGGTCGAGTCATTTCGGGTTTCGGGTCAAACTCAGGTTTTGAGTTCAGGTGTCGGGTTGGGTTCGGGTCGGATTATGTTCGGGTCGGATTATGTTCGGGTCGGATCATTTGGGTCGGGTCAGTTTGTCAGGTCTAACTATTATTACTATTATTACTATTATTAGTTATTAGATGAAATTAAATTAACTTAATATCCGTTCAGCTCGAAAACTTAAGCTCCTATAATTTTAATTCGCAAAGTTCAGCTCTTACATGTACAATTCAACTCCTATTAAGTTCAGTTTAAAAAAGTTACGCTTCTATAAGTTATGTTAGGTTCAGCAAAATTAAGTCTAAAAGAACAGCCTTAGAGTAATTGCAATGGGAAGTTCTTACATTGGATTTGCTTCTTACATTGGGTTTGTAAATAATAATTTCTTAAATAATGTTTGTTCCATTGCAACAAAAAGTTTGTTCTTAAATGAACAAACTTGATTTAAAAACAAGAACCAAATATTTTTCAAAAAACAAGAAAAAATTGTGAGATCCATTATATAGTTAACTAATTAATCACAATAAATAATTAATTGTGGAAATTATTCCATTGTAAAAAAAAAAATGTAAAATTGTTGAGATTGTCAAAATATGACGTGGAAGACCTTTTTATTAAATTCTTCCATTGCACTTGCTCTTAGTCTACAATATCCTCATTCCACCCTTGATGATTAATGACCATCATAAATCACAAGCAAGCAAACAGCAATGTAATAACAATATAATTAAACATGTTCTTGCATTGTAATGAAGATTTTTGCTTCTATATATTTTGAACCTTATGTATTGCAATTAAGATTTTTGCTTCTGTTTTATCCTTATATTACTAAGATTTTTGCTTCTATTAAAAATAATGTTTATTTTTTTAGGTGTATTGTTAGAAAATTCTATCATTTTAAATGACAGCTACACATTCAATGAATTATTTTGAAAAGATTCTGAAAATTACCGTGACCAAAGTTTAATGTGGTATATGATGCATTTTTTAGATTAAAATGCGATATACTGTGATATGAGTCTTTTGGCCGGACTCGAAATTAATTGTATGGAGCTATAACTACCAGAATTGATAGGGAGCTTCAGTGGTCCAAAATAATGTCTTACCTAAACCTCTTACAAATTGGAAATGAAACACAATTACACAAGTTTTTGTTTCAAACGGATCATTTTTGTCTTTTCAGAAAGACAATATTTTGTGGCCATTTTAGGGTTAAATGTAACAACAACAGTCCAGCTGATTTACTGCTTATGGTAACTTGTTTTCTAAAAGCGGTCAGAATTGGTTGTAAAATGGTCTCAAAATATTTTTAGAGAAATCAAAATGGCTCTTCTTAAGGAAGACCAACTGGAAAAAGTAATATATGGAAGAGAGATGTGGAGATACTGTTTATATATATTTGAAAATTTTGTTTTAATTTTATTTTTTGTTAAACACTACCTATATTAGCACCCTAAATCCATCGCCAGAGAGAGATAATTAAGATCGCCATTAGGTGGAAGCCCCATGTGCCTCTCATCCGAAGCTTCTATGTCGATTTGACAATAAAGATCCCATCTTTCACCGACTACCAAAATTACTATATCACACAAAAGTCTCTTGATAAGAGATATCTTGGATGCCAAGTTTACGCTATCTTGTCACATACTTTGTTCAAGGGCAACATTAATACTCGTCCTTTTAGAAGTCATTATGTGTCCCGAGTAAAGCATAGGGCTATGGAATCGTGTCTTATTTCACCGGTACGGTCTTTGATAAATTGTATGTTTAAGAGGCACTAGGTGAGACTCGGTGGTGTTACTCGACCGAGTTTGGGCCACTCGGCCGAGTACCCTTGTGACTTGCTTGGGTGTGTGCCATTCGACTGAATAGGTGAGTGCATTCGGTCGAGTCACAAGTATTTCAACGGGTTTGCAATTGATTTTTACTTAAAAGTTTGGGTCGATGAGTCATTTCATTTCTCATTCTAAAACCTTTGTGGCTACATAAGAAACGCTAAAGGAGCATCTAAGATTCATCTACTAAACTTCACAATATACATTCCTCTACAACCATTGATAGGATTTAGTAAAAAAAATTAGCTTTAATGAATTAGAAGTCGATCTTCATCTTATGTTCGATCCTACATTGGTCAGTAAGTCACCAACATTGTAAGAGAATTAAGATGGTTCCTTGATAATCCGGTTAGAATCATGATTATAGTTTGTTAATTGATGATGGTATATGCAATTATACATGTAGGTGATGAATTATATGTGATTGATCGATTAATTAGCTTGATTATGGCTTGGATGTGGCAAAAAGGTAGAGACTTTCTCTACTCAATCCTTGGGATTATGTGTGTGTATGTGTGTGTGTGTGTGTGATGAATATGAGTTGTTTATGAGTTTGTGACAATGTTCATTAATGTTGTGTGATTATTGATAATAATGATGATTGACATTGATATGGTGATTGAGTTGGCATTGGACTTGTGCTTGGGAATCGGCACGGGTAACCAGGCTTCTTATGGCACCGTCGTAAGAAGAGGGTCGCCCGGAGTCTCGTCTTATGGGTCCGCCATAAGAAAGATGTGCACATCTACGATCTGGGGACTCAGGGAGTGTAAGTAGTCGAGTCGTATGAGTTGAGACCACTTGCTGCCCTATGATTTGTAGCACGCTTGCTATGTTGCCGTATGATTTGTAGCACGCATATATGTCTAATTGCTTTGTGGTTATCATATGACTTGGTTATGATTAAGATGTTGGATGAGACGTGGTAGTTTATTAGTATCGTGAACATTGTCACATGTTTGAGGTATTGTTGATGCATTGATTATCCCTACTCAATTATGTATTTAGCTGTGTGTTTCTTGTGTGTCAATTCTTTTATAATTATCTGTGGTGATCGATTGATATTTTCGGTCAATAATGGTGAGCAGTGGTGTGACAAGTGTTAGGTACTGATGATTAGATGCAGCTTGGGACCATGTATGGGTTCGGGCTAGCTTGGGAGTCATGAGTAGTTATTTTCTTAGTCGTATTGCTTAATCGAGTTGTATACATTACATTCAGTTGTATTTTGTACTCTTTATTCTTATGATCGTTTAGATATGTACTATTTCGGGAAATCGAGATGGTAGCATGCCCATTCTCTTGGGTTGCCCCGCCAAAGGCATCCAGGTAAATAGGGATGTTACAACAATATAGTCCCATCCTTTTAACACAAAGATCTATAGTAATCCCAAGTTTGTTACGTATCCTTTTGATTTCTGATCTATCATCGTTTCCATAAAGAAAAAAATCGCATAAGACTTAAAATCTCACAGGAGTGCCCAACCCCCGATAGTTCCAACTTAAAACTTTTATCGTTCTCCGTAAGCCAAATAGTTCCAACTTATACTACTTTCAAGGTATTGCCGTCCTATAATTTTTTACATGACACCCTTATTTATTCTTCATTTCTTCTTGTTTTCATAATATATTCTTTTCATTTAATAGCTCTAGTTACTTAATTTGAGCTATTAAAAGTTTAGCCAGTATGCTCATTATGCTTATTATGTTTACCTTGAATATTTACGTTGGCCCCGTCCATTATGCCCAATAGTTACCTCTTCATCAATCCATGTTGCAAAACCCTTATGACCATTATCTCTGACTGCACACTTATGTGCTTTGTTGCCTTGTATTTTCTCTTGTCGTTAAAGGATATGCTCGTAAGTAGTCCAGCCATGTTATTAATCTTTATTTGTCACCAAGCCTTGACACGATATTAAGTAAGTTTTTCACTCTTAAAGAGCTTTCTAACACACCCTTTGACATTAGTAAGTTGTCGCTCCCCCTATGATCTTGAGTTTCCTAAATAATGTCATACGCCACTCTCCAAATAACTTTCCATCCCCAATAGACCTTACGTTCAACAATCCTTTTCACAATAACCTAACATTCTATAGACAAGCCAAAATGAAAGAGGGGCCTCATGTTTCACACTCACCGCCAATGCTTACCACCTTTCATAGCCAATTCTATAAAATACACAAGTGGTTTTCTCACATCCGAGATAACTCGCAATCTCATTGAACAGTTGATCATAGAGTTCACCGAGTTGTTAATCACCTCAAAGTTTCCAATTGCATATATCTTTAGCATTGTCAACATTCATTCTGCCTCTTGATGGTACGTTATAAATATGAACCCAAAAGATCGGAAAACATAATGGTATCTCGCTCGGAATAGCATGCTTATGAAGATCATGTAGAATGAAGATGTGTCGTTGAAATGACATGGTTGCTTGAGAGTTATAGGTTGATCTGTCCATAGACATGCAACTATACAGTTTTGTTTACTTGATCCCCCGTCATTATCTTCCAAAATCCATTCAATTATCGATTTTTTGGAAGAATTTCTTTGTTCGAGATCGCCCAATTATTTTTGTGACTTTGTATGATTTGTTTATGTATAGGTCTAAATAGGGGTTATTGAGAAGCATGGCTATAGCAAAAGGATTACTCGATTAGGAAGAAACTATGAAAGTTATAGGAGAATATTTACAAAATAAAATTGGTTTAATCCCTAAAAAAATATGGACGAAACATAGGCAAGAAGTCGGAGAACATACAAAACATATATCCAAAACTCTAGAGGGGACTAAGCCACATTTGTTTAACTCTATCAAAAGCAACTTTCCATTAAGAAAGTCAATTCATCACACTCAAAAACTACAATCTTGCTTGTTTCTATAGCAACTGAATGGAACACCAAAAATGGCTTGAAAATCATTGGATTAACTAAGAATAATTAGAGAAAGAAAAATAAGGTGTCGTTTGGTTCGCTTTAGGAATTTGGATGTTTAGTTAATGTATTTTCACATGATTTTCCATTTCGTATAAATTGGAAAACATATGTTTGTTTGAATATAGGAAATGTAATTCAGTTGGGAATTTCAACTTACCTAGGGAGCCTAAGTAAGCAATTTTCTATAATACTTCGTATGTAGGAATTAAAGTTCTTAGGTATTTGAATTTCATGAGATTTAAGGTAACCAAACAACCACTCTTTTTTTTTCATTTTTTACGAAGTGCATAAATTGCAATTCATGAGTTTTTAGGAAAGAAATATGAAAAAATTATTAGTGAGAAGACCTCACCAAAAAAATGATTGAAGTACAAAAACTGAACCAAAAGGAAAAAATAATAATTTTGCTTTATAGGCAGTTTGAGGGAAATGAGGTAGGGAGTAAGAAATCAAGTCGAGTAAGGTAAGCGTGTTCCTTATTACCTAATAACGAAGAGTTGAGTTTCTTTTTTTTAGAAAAAAATGATTTTGTTAATTTAGACAAACAATATCAAATATTAAGCTGGATTTGAGAATAGAATAAAATTATAGGTGCCTCTTTATGAAATGCGGTATATATACACCAGTCAAACAGTCAGGCGAGCGAGTTATGAGTTTGGTTTTGGGTTCGGGTTTGAGTAATATAAGGGCCAGGCTCAATTCGGGTTTATAAAATACGGTTTTTACCTATCAGGTTTATACGTGTTATGAGTTGTGTTATTTTCTCAAATTTTATTTATAAACATATAATCATTGTTAATGTTTATAATTATCTAGTTTTATATAAGATATTAGAAAGAATAACTAATTTATTAGATAAATTCAATATCTTAACCACACGTGCGTGACAAATAGTGACTATCTTTATATGTTTAATTATTTGATTATTAGTCATATGGTAAAATTATGCTTTAAAACTAATATAAACATACTTTTTTCAAAATTTTCTAAGTTTAGATTATTTTCATCATTTTAAATTGATTTAATTTACTTTTAATACAATATTCAATAAATATACCCAGTTACGGGTCAGGTAATGTGTCGGGTGGGTCTTGACCCAAAATTTACGGGTTAATATCGGGCTGGTTTAATTTTGATTTCATGCTGGTTTCAATAGAATTTTCGGGTCATGCCGTCTTTTGACAGATCTAGGTAAATATTAGATAATATTTGACAAAAAAACTCAATTTTTAGTAAGGAAATTGTAAAATTAAATATAGAATGTGACCATAGTATTAAGCTTTTGTCATAGACGTTACGGTATCGTGGTTATTTTGCATAAATGTGATCGATGTCGCTTTAATGGGCGTATAACTATGGTAGCGTGCAAAACCTTATTACTCGGTCGCGTGATTAGTGGCCTAAATTTTAATATCATAGTTGTGGCTACATATCGCTATCGAGTTATCAAGGTTTTTAAAGGTTACCAATATGCATTACCGGGGTTCAGCAGTACATTTAACCCAACAAATAACATGAGATCGCGAAAAATAATTGTTAGATCAATTATTATAGAGAGATTTAATAGATGGATGAAACACCTTCGAAATTATCAACTTCGACTTTACTTACTCCTAAAACATAATTAAGTAAACCTAAAGGCAGTTCATCAAAAAATTCGGAATAATTATTACGTTCAAAATGCTAATGAAGCTTGCTTTAAACCCCGAAAATATGGGTCATGCTCTTTAACATTTGTAAGAGTCTATTAAGTATTAGAAATAAGGCAAAGAAACAACACTTAAATAAAGAACTTTTTTAGGCAAGATAATATAATTCAGAAATTACCTCTATTTGATTCTGGTGGTGAAGGAACTTCAAAACCAAAAATTCTGACCATATGCTTTGTAGGCTTTGTCATTTCGATCACTGTAAAAAATCAAAGGGAATGCTACTTAATTGGCTGATCGCTATTAATGCATGATTTATTTCATATACGATAAATTATGTCTTGTGTTTCTATATAATGAGGCTAGATACATACATTGATGAATAGAAAACAATTAGGTTAGATATACATATTTAGTAGGCAATAGTAAAATAGTACTAATATTTTAGGAAGAAATCCACAAGAAAAATATATAAAAAAAAAAACACAAAAATCAATTTTAAAATATTGTTTGTTTCTTCATTAATCCATACTAAACTTATGTTACTCAAATCTTTATTCTTAGGAACAAGAATGTGCCAACTAGATACTCATGAATATGAGTAATAGGTAGAATATTGTGCTTCACACAATCAGTTTTTATATGCTATTTTTCATTTTAATATTATTAAATCATTATATACCTAGAAGTACATACAAATTTAAAAATTTAAAAAATTTATCATATAACCTAGTTTATATGGAGTATGTGACAATTTTGATTTATTATATAAACTACTTTATTAATCTAAATTTATCATATAAACTACTTTCATATTCTAAAAATTATTTTTTTGTGGACGTCATTTTAGAATAGTTTTTCATAAAGAAAAAAAATTCCGAATTACTTAAGATGAAACTTTCTTACCTTTTATAAAATGATTTCTCATAATTATACAACTAAACTACTCTCATTGTCTCAGTTGGTCAAAGTGTAAGGAGGACATAAAAGTATGCTTATATTAATCAATAGCTGGTGTTGTTCATTTTTAGAGAATTTGCTCATTTCTTGTGAAACCTTCCATAATCAAAGATATACTCCATATTTTACCGTGAGTGAAATGATTAAAGACCGGGTAAATGCTCGCATGCATTCTTCACCATTGAACAACAACAAAAATAAAACTAATTAAGATAATAATGTGTTCATTATTATTACTAAATGCAGATCAAAAGGAAATAAATAAAGTGTAGACATAAACTTTTTGTGGTACGTAAAGACACTTAATTTTTTCGTACTATTATCGCCAATATCACAACTTTTTCTCTACAACCTCACAACAATTGGAATACAAATATACTTATAATCAATATAATTGACATAAAGAATTAACAAATTTCACATATTTATATTATTACCTAGGTACCCCTTGCATAATTCACCAATCCCCAAAGATGTATCATGGAATTCTCGCTATCGTCATTACTAAACCGGCCTATTTTCACATATAACCTCTATGTTATTTCCCCCAACTTCGCCATTGTATATGGTTGTAACTTGAAAACCATAGTGCATAGTATACCACAATGACCATCATGAGTAATATATTAATTTTTGATGAACTATAATATAAAGAAAAATATAAAAACGTAGTTGTTGACTGTTGTATATGATGAGAATAAAAAAACTTGGGAGTACCATATTTATATGCATGACAACTTTGAGGGACATGCACTTTATGAAATTATCAATGCTTCTAATAGATTTAGTGTGTATATCTATACAATGAATATGAAGTTATTATTCACAGACTTTGTACAAAAAATGTACAATAAAGTTCACGCATATATTTTCTTGGTAATGATGCATCTAAGAGGGCATTTGACGAATTTTTGTGAGGAATACATAGACATCTCATATGTACTCAACTATTCCTATTATCCTATGTAGTGTAGATACGTTTAAGATAGTAGAATAGTAGAATGTCTTGAAAATATCACACTATGGTAATCAACCTACTGTTTGACCTTTCAATGTTGTGTATTTATCCCCTCAAAATACTCCACTTTTTACGTGAAATACATATTAACATTAAGTATCTTGAAACTATTAACCTATAGTTAATGTCTCGTATTTAATGTTCCTTATTTTACTATTACTAATTAATTCATTAATTAATAATTAATAAATAGTAATATATTAAATACTTAATATGCCATGTGTCAATCCACAATCATCCCAACCCCCATATATATATATATATATATATATATGAGTAATATTCCTTACCTTATAGTTGTCACCTCCTCACATCTACGAGCTTAGACATGCATGAAGATAATTTTATGTGCAAAAATATGTGAAAGGAACGAGTATATTAAGTAGTATTATGTCGTTTTACGTTGTGAAAATTTGATACTTGTACATATGTTCATATTAGACCTGTTAAAACATGACCCGACCCGTAAACCCGACCTGACCCGACCCGGTTTTTTAGGGTCAAGGACCCGTAAATCTTGACCCG
>JAOWBH010146154.1:0-12707 GCA_028566215.1 Silene coronaria | reverse complement strand
GAGTCGGAAATGGAAATAACAACTCGGAATAGTTAAATAAACATATAAAAGACTAAACGAAAGCTATTATTATTATTATTATACATTATTACTCATATTATTATAAAATAGCTTTAAAAATAATAAATCCGAATAAAATCAATTATTATAATCACCGAAATTACGATGTGTTACAACCCTGGCAAACCCAAACCTAGTCTTCTCCTCAGTGGCTTGGTCAGGCTTAATATATCGACCAATTAATCCTGCTATGGTAGGTAAGCACTTGCTCCTAAATTTCAAGGCAAATCATGCAAACGAATCCAAGAAGGCACCCTTTTGACATCTTCTTTCAGGAGGTTAACATCAACCACCCATGGCTTCACTATTGGGGGTTTGTTATCAAACATATGATACCCTGCATGAAGAAAAACCTCCTTATCCTTATTGTCATTGTATCGAACTAATAATACACCATTTGGCAGAAAAGAGACCTTGTCAATGGTATAATTGTTCTAGATTCTATGTATATAAGCATTTAAAACCTCCCACTGAGGATTGGCTCCTAGAACAAAGCAATACACTGCCTGGTTCCAAAACTCAACCTCGTCTTTGATATCATCTTATGTGAACTATACTAGATCATCCATAGTCTCTTCATCATCAGACATAACAATAGACTTCTTACCACGTTTAGTTATCCACAAATTACCATCAGCAGGATCCTCCTCATCATCAAAAGAAAATCCTGGAATGCCATTCACTTCATGCATAGGTTTGGTACGTAAAATATCATCTTCTCCTGGTCCCTTTTTTCTTCTCATTTTTCCGGCCAGAATTACTCCTCATTGGAGTTTGCATTTGTTTCAGTCTACTAAATTGTTGGCTCTTAGTTTTTTGAGCTGAATTACTAGCAATGATTAACGAGAAAATCAAGAGAAAAATCGCCCTATATTGAGACTGATATCGCCTTCTTTAATTAGGTTTTTTTTAGTCTCATTCACAAGGCACGTGTGAAGAAGTTTCATGTGTTTCTACAGGCACTGACTTTAGGATCTTGATTCTTGTGGGTCCAGCTTCAGAAAAAAGGGAGCCTTTACGCTTCTTTGTCATAGGAATTTCATCTACGATTTCATCAGATCCTGTTGGTTGGACATAGCTTTTCCTTTTAGAATCTAGACACTTTGGAGTTTGGTAACTTATCTCTCGAACAAAGTACGATGGGGAAAGGTCATATCTTGTCCTAGAATCTATGGTGATGATGAGCTCCTGGAAATTGTGGGGCACTTGTCTTGCGGAGGCAAAGCTAAAAAGCATTGCATGATAGCTGACTAGATCTTTGGTCTGTGGGCCTGAACTTGACTTGGACGTAGAAGACGTCATGAGCTAAGACCAGAATAAATGGGTATTTATAAAATACAAAACTTCTGTAAAGAGTAGAAGCTGCCTACGATACTCCTTTACAGCTTCTTAGATGCTTAGAGGAGTGTGTTGCAGAACACTAGGTTAATAATGACCACCATTGATTGCGGGAAGCCTTGGTTGCTCCATGGCGATACCGCCGGTGAGTATAAATTGTTTTAGGGACAGACTTGCGAAAAAGCTGCTGAACATCTTTAAAATATGGTTTCACTCTGGTATGCCAAGGATTGTTCAGCGACCATAGATATGACATAACAAGGGATTAGACAAGGTCAAACTAACGAGCAACAAGCCGAGGATTGTAAACTTCTACACCGCAATCCTTGGTGTTGAAATCAGAATAGGGCCAATCCCTGGGATGCAGAAAACAATCCCAAATCTGTTTGGTCGAACCATCTATCATTGGGAACTCCATTTAATTAATCTATGTAGGAAGACATTGTTTGAAAAATAGAGGTCTGAGACTCTCGTAGTCTGTATTGTAAAATGAAGCATTGGGTGGTTTCACATAAAGAGTTCTTTTGACAAAGGAAAGAATCCACAATGTTGTTTACAGATTTAGCAAGTTTGAGGTAGATAGCATTAATGGCAAACTCTGCATGGCTGATGTACTAGGGATAAGGTAATTTCCTTGTGAAAGCCAGAGAATCGACATCGCTGTGGTAAGGGAAGTAAAACAACGCCCAGTAAGATAGGATCCATAAAGGGCCACTTACCCCACATGGCGAGACAAGACTGGGAATTCCTTCATGTCTTGGATCTTTTGTGGCAATTTTGTGACAGCTATTAAGGGTTCTATACTTTGAGCTTAGAATTAAAGGAGCCAGGGGTATTGGACCAACACACACAGAAATTTCAGCAGCTAAAGGGATGAAACTATGAACACATCCTCCGCTATTAGGCATGAGAAGCCTGGAAAATAGATAAGCAAGGAAAATATTTTTCTGATGGTGAATATAACCTTGACCTTTGAATTTGAACCGTACCCTAGAGAATCCCTTTTTAGGTTTGATGAAGAGTTTGTCCCAGAGTTCAAATGCTGCGTTAGAAACCTTTTTACCTTCATCATAAAGGTTTTGCTTGTCCAGCGAGAAATAATTCTTTGTTGGACAATCTGGGGAAAGACCAGTAAGAAAGCATATATTTGCCTGAGTAATGGTCATAGCGTCATGGGGCAGGAAGAAAGAGTTAAGCGCTGGATTCCATAAAGAGACTAGCGTTGAACATATGGTGCTATGAAAAGGAAGAATATCATAATTTTCCAAGGGAATGAATGAATCTATTTGGTTGGCTGACTATCTCTGATGAAACTGAGATAAACGCTTAAACCAAGAGCTAGCGTTAAGGGTTTGACTTGTTGTGCCATTGCTCCATCCATCAATGGGATTTGTAACGCCAACTCACTTAATTTGAAAAGGGTTCTTTAGAAAAGCATGAGACAAATGTCTGAGGTGTCAGGATAATGGCCAGACAGGCAAGATTAGACGAAACGGACTTGGTTATCTTTATACCCGAGAGGTTGTAATAAGGTACCTAGGGTTGCTTCAGTGTTTTTGTCATGAGCAAAACTTGGGGGGTGATAAACAATATAACGACCATTCATAACGTAAAAGATATTTGTGGTATCCTCTCCTTGCATTTGATGGCAAGAGATCCATTTTGTGGTGCGCTTGATAAGAGTGCTAAGGGCCATTTGATGTGTGAATTTTTCTTAATAACTAAGAAAAGTTTCAAGAAAGTACTTATGTTTGAGTTCTTTTATGATTTTCTGAAAAGGAAGATTATATCAATTAAATAATTTTCACATTTTATAATTTTCAGATTGGGAAGATTGTGAAATGATATGATTTTTTTTTTTTTTTTTTTTTGCTAAACTGTAAGCTTCATTAATCAATTGAAGCATTACATACTACCATTTTAATCCACCTATTACAAGTTTAAAGAACTTACCATTACATTAAGTGCACTGTCCTTAACCATTCCTTTTCTATACTATTAATATCATTAGGCTTACAAGTTTGAAATCGAACTTTGATAGCACCCTGAATGTGTGTAGCAAGAGCAGTAGGCCTTAGCACATACCTATTCAGCCTAGCCTCATTCCTCTGCATCCAGATCATGTACCAGCATGCCAACATCACAGCATTGACAATCATCTTCTTCAGTTTAGGCCATCTACAATTTGCCACTCTTCCAATCCAGTTCTGGTTACCTATCTGAATTCCCAGCCACTTAGATAATTCCTGAATGAGTTGCTGACAGTAAATACAATTCAGAAATAGATGTTCATGAGATTCCTCTGCCAGTTCACAAATACAACAAAGATTATCACCAGCAATGTTCAGCATATACAGTTTATCTTTTAGAGCCATTGCATTATTCTTCACCAACCATGCCATCAAAGAATGCTTAGGCAAAGCAAACTGGTTCCAGATTGATTTATACCAACCAACCTCCATTCTGTGCTCTCGTAGCCAGTTATAGCAACTCTTGACAGTGTAATCCTCTGCAGCTATCCCCCAGTTATCATTAACAAATCCGTCCTTAATGATATCCTTGGTGTGACAGATCTTCCTCCAGTGCCAGCTAACATCAGAAGAAGGCTTATAATCTTGCCAGAGAATCCCTTTTAAATAAACATGATGGACCCATTTCACCCAAAGTTTATCAGGTTTCACAGCAATCCACCACACAAGCTTCCCTATAGTTGCTATATTCCAAACACTACTCTGTTTCAGACCCAAACCTCTTTCTCTTCTTGGAACACATACCTTATGCCAGGTTATCAAGGGTGTTCTGTTATACTCAGTACTTCCTTCCCACAAGAAGTTCCTACATATTGCATCAACCCTGCTCAAAACTCCTTTGGGAAGTACAAACATAGAAGCCCAATAATTATACATTGTAGACAGGACAGAATCCACTAGAACCAGCCTGCCAGCATAAGATAATCTTTTTGCACCCAGACTTCTTATTCTCTCAACAATTTTGTCAATTAAAACAGCACAATCTTGTTTCTTCAATCTCCCTGCAGTGATTGGCACTCCCAGATATTTAAATGGAAGCTGCCCTTCAATGAAACCAGAAATAGTGAGGATTTCCTTCTTGAGAGTGAGCTTGACACCATTAAAATATGCACTGGATTTTTGTGCATTCATACGCAATCCAGAGGCCATTGAAAAGGAAGAAAAAGCTCTTAGTAGAGTCATCATAGATGGGGCATCCCCTTTACAAAAAAGAAGGAGATCATCTGCAAACATGAGATGAGTCAACTTCAAGTGTTTGCATAAAGGATGATAATGAAAGATCAGCTTCTCAGTGGCACATGTCAAAATCCTACTCAGATACTCCATACAAATGGTGAAGAGTAAAGGTGACATAGGATCTCCTTATCTTAGTCCTCTTTTACCCTTGAAAAAACCAAAAGTATCACCATTGAGAGCTATGGAGAAAGTTACACTTGTAATGCATTCCATTATCAGCTCTCTAAAGTGTTTAGGAAAGTTGAAAGCCCTCAACATTTCATCTACAAAATTCCAATTGATTGAATCATAAGCTTTCATAAGGTCCATTTTAAACATACTTCTAGGAGAGCAAGCATGCCTATTGTACATTCTCACTAGGCCCTAGCACACAAGGATGTTCCCAATGATGCTTCTCCCTTTGATGAACCCCCCTTGGTTCATACTAATCAGCTCAGGTAAGACCAGAGACAGCCTATTGCAAATTAATTTCGAAATGCATTTGTATATTACATTACAGCATGCAATTGGCTTATACTGAGTTACATGGGTATGAGTTTTGCACTTGGAGATAAGGGTGAGTGTAGTTGCATTTATCTGCTTGAGAATTTTACCAGACTGATAAGCATCCATAACTGCTGCACACACTTCCTCACCAATGATACTCCAAGAATCTTTATAAAAGGAGCTAGAATAACCATCTGGCCTAGGGGCTTTGTGGTCTGGAATGGAGAAAATTGCTTGTTGGATTTCTTCTTTAGTGACAGGCCTCTGTAAAACAGTCCAGTGATCATCATTATAGATCTTTCCACTCCTAACAATTCGTTCATTGACTGACTTAGTATGCACTTCAGTACCCAATAAATCCTGATAATAAGACAGGAAAGCATTCTGAATCCCCCTTGGGTCTGACTGTTCTATACCATTCATATCCTTAATAAGTAACACTTGATTTTTCATGTATCTACTCTTAATTACTCCAAGAAAGTACTTAGTATTTTGATCTCCATCTTTGATCCAAGCACTTTTAGCTTTTTGACTGAGGAAGGAGTTGCTAGCTTGCTGAAGTTCCTGGTATTCTATAGCAGCCAATCTCTCTTTATCAATCCAACTCCTATCCAAAGGATCCATAGTAATTTGAGTTTGAATGTATTCCAAGTTCTTGAGAGCAATCATTGCACAGTTTTCAATATCAGCAAAGTGATCTCTATTAAAAGCTTTCAGCTGGTGCTTAAGAGCTTTCAACTTTTTAACCAAATTGAACATCTTAGTCCCTGTTGATTGCCCAGTCCACCAAATGGCCATATTAGGGAGAAAAAGAGGAGATTTGCCCCACATCTTGAAGTATTTAAATGGCCTGTTTGGATTAAGCTGTTGATCAGAGCACTTCACCACACAAGGAGTATGATCAAAATTTCCTTCAGGAAGGAAGTGAGCATAGGTATTACTCATAGCATGACTCCACTCATCATTGATTAAAACCCTATCCAGTCTACTATACACCCTGGTGGCAGCCTTCTTCTTGTTATTCCAGGTAAAAAAAGCACCCATTGCAGGTGAATCCACTAACCCACACCTAGTCAAACAACCTTGAAAATCATCAATTTCTGCATCACTACTTGTACCTCCTAATCTTTCAGCATGAGATAGTACACAATTAAAATCACCACATACTATCCAAGGGCCATTAACTTCTGAGGCAAAACTTGTTAACTGTTCCCACAAATCTACTCTATCTTGTAGATCATTAAAAGCATAGACCATGGATAACCAGAACAGTTTATTAGAAGCTTTTTCTACAACTCTACAATTAATGCACTGAGCAGAGTAATTACAAAAATCCACTTGATACACATTTGGATTACACATGATCCAAACTCTACCCTCTTTGTGCCATCTATTGTTGTGGTAATACTCCAACCATCAATGAGAACACCACTAAGACTATTTAGAGCTAAGGATTTAACCTTAGTCTCAAGGAGACCAAATAAGGCTACATTATGTTTATTGATGAACCATTTAACGTGCCTTAGCTTATTAAGCCCCCTAACATTCCAAAAACCTAGGTTATGCATCCCCCACCACCTGGTGAGGAGCATTACCACTTGTCCCAATACCTACCTTGGGTGTACCAGTTTTATTCAGAGCTTCTAGAAAGGTATGTTGACCAAACTTGTGAGTATTATAACCACCATCATACACCTCTTGTCTGCTTAGCCTCACTATAGGTCTAGCTGGTCTCGATCCCATAGAGTAGGATCCTGATTTATGCCAGACCACAGGGGTAGTGAGTTGCACTTCAGAAATTGATTGTGTTACATTACCCACTGCTGGAGTAGGAGTAGCAGTATTCTTGGCATTACTCTTTGGTATTTGCTTCTCTTTCTCTTTCCAAACCTTATTAGTCACATGTTTCTTGACCACAGGAGCTGCAGGTACACCATTTTTCCTCCTGCACTCCCCAGAGTTATGTCCTACCCCTTTGCATTTCTCACATACAACTGGTTTCCATTCATACTCTATATCAATCTCCACTAACTCTCCATATTCATCCAAAAATTGCACTTTAGGTGGTAAATCAGTACCTAAAGTCATTTCAATCATAGCACGAGCAAATCCAAGTCTCGTTTTTTCCTCTGTAGCCTGGTCACTTTTTATAAACTCTCCAATAATCCCTGCAATACGAGCAATGCCCTTTCCCCAGAACTTAAGAGGTAATTTATGAAGACGAATCCAAACAGGAACCGACTTCACTTCATGCTTTATCAACTCAATCTCAGGAGTCCAAGGCTTGACTATCAAGGGCTTATTATCAAACAAGTAATGCCCCTGTTTCAGCACTGCAGTTCTCGCAGCTTTGGACTTAAAACGAACTAGAAAAACACCATTAGGCAGAAAGGAGAGTCGATCTACCTGATGATTAGCCCAGAGTCTTCTGATAAATCCCTCAACAATATCCCAAGGAGGATTGGCACCCAGAATGAAGCAATAGACAGAATTTTGCCAGAACTCCAATTCCACGTTAACTTCCTCCTCAATAGTTTCAAGTGCAGTCATTACAGGCTCATCATTAGGCAATTCTTCCACTATTTCATCGAGATCCAGTGGAGGAATCCCTAACACTTCATGAACACTTTTATCCTTGAGCTTATCTTCACTACTTGGACTTTTTGCCTTAGATAGAACTGGGAAATCTTCCATGTTATTTTGAGAAAGACACGTAAACTGGTTGCTATTTTTATGATTTTTTTTGTGATTATTTGACGATGAAGACGATGAAGCTTTGGCGGCTGTCATGGTATTCTGCACAACGTAGATCCCTAGGTTTTGGTTTTCTCTTTTTTTGTGTTTTTCTCTTTCTATCTCTACATTTCAACGTTACTTCAGCTGTTAATGGTGATATGATTTTCTTAAGAAAGAAGAAATTTGAAATAACCGTCTTAATCGAAAGGCGGGTTATTTGATGAAAAGAATCCAAGAAAATCAAGGAAACGAATACCGCGTGCCTCTTCCGGTACTGTGAAAAGTTTGGCAGTGAGATTTATCGCCATGTGCTGAGAGACGTGTTAACGTGGGTAGAGATTACGTTCAATGTATCTAGGATTAATGCCCCGTTTCCCTAAGGTCTTCTATTTACACAAGGTAAATTCTTATAGGAATTTACTTAAAAATATAACTACCATCTTTAGAAAGTGATTTGGTAATATATAATCTTCCAAAAAAACATTTATTTTTACAAATAAAAAATGACTGTAAATCAAATCGCACCAGTACAATGGTTTGCCAACGATTGTTATGTAGCGCCTATGAGCATACTACGTAATATGGTCGATCTGGAAACAGATGTAGCTCTTGAGCAATACAAAATGGATCAAACTCTTTACTGTGAGGCATCTGGAGGCAGTAAAGGAAACTACGTTCTATAAGGATTTAGCAGAAAAGGCTTTAGGCGGAGCCAAGCCTATGGACGATAATCGACCTCAGCATAATTTATGCAATATTATAGATTTGCTGCGATTGATCATGAGAAAAGCAAGACCCTGGACCAAGGGTAGCATGGTCATGGTGTGTAGCGCTTGGGCTGCTTGGCTAATGTTATCTTGGCCCGGTAGATTGGCTCGGGCACACTTTGAGGTTTTAACCTAGGGACTCAAACAAATCTTCGAGGGTTTATGGGTAACCGTTTACAGGGATTGAATTCCCATTGCACGGGAATTTCAAAGTGGTAAAAAGGAATTATTTTTACCACCTGTCATCATCCCACAACCATATGATTGCGACAATGCCAATCCGGCGGATTTTCTCGATGATTGGGATACTGACTACATGTAAGAACCCGGATTCTTACAAGACTTAATTAAACTAATGGCCGAAAATTAATCAAGTCCGATAATCATTATTAGATTAAATAATGTAATCCGGATCGCTATGGATCCATAATACAAAGTACGTTGAGACTTAAATCTCGATACAAAGCTTATAAAGTGTTTTCAACATCAACTAAAATGTATTCAATTCATAAAATCACAATTATTCCAGTTTAAACTTCTCAATCACTCCCCTTAGTCATATTCTCATCTTGCGTACCTAAAAACAAATTATCAACAACATGCTGAGCGCGAGTAACTTAACCGTTCTATTATCATCCCTAATAATTCAAAAGCATGCATGTGAATTAGATTAAGAATGCGTAAACAAGAGTCACATAATACACATAACACATAAATCTAATATTTTAGTGCCTTTAATCAACATGTGACTCAATAGACAATAAAGAAATAAAATCGGTGATGGCCATTTGATTTTAAAAGCATTTTTCACATAAGCATCCAATATACACATGAGTCGTGCCTCCGAAATGTATAACTATACATACCCGACTTGCATTTCACCTGATATGTACAACTATCCACCATACTCGTAGACCGTGCCAATCCTAAGATGGTTTACTTCTCACACCAAAGGGCACGGCAGGGCCGGACTACTTAGTATAAATCAACTTACGTATTTGATAGCACAGAGGAGTGAACGACAAGTGAACCCGATAAAACACACAAGTTCACGGCACCTGGTACATCCGGCTATTAAGACCACAGATGTCCACACTAGCATCAAGCATAGTGCTGGTGATATCTAAAGGAAGTAAGAGACTGATCAGGTCTCTATCTACGAATGGCCAAACACTCGCTACTCTCAGAACAACAACGACTATACCCGGCCTATCCGGCCTACATCATGTGTTGTTCGTACGCCGATCGATACTTCTCATTAGGCAGATCCATCAAGAAGTTGATTGTTCTATACTCGAAGGCCCCATAAAGAACACCTCTCGAGCTATCCTCATATCATTATAGTAGAGTCTCCCGTGTAACTACACGTAACCACTCATTTCATTTCTTACCTCGTGTGACGGTGCCATGATACGGATTATTAACATATACAAATATTGTCTTAAATCTCATTATCATCAATAAAGGATATTTATTCCAACATTTTATCATCATAATAATTATAATATTTAGTGAGTCAAATATTACATAAATAGAATGTATATTATAGTAACCACATAAAATAAACAAGTGAACAATAAAACATCAATTAAAAATAAGATGTCATAGCATATTAACATTTTAATTAAATATTCATTTTAAAGTTATCATTATTATAATAAACTTATCAGATATAGAAAATGCATAATGAATTTAATGAGTATTGGAAATGTACAATAAACGATAATGTAAATTGTGATTTTAACTCTTGCTTATAATTAAATTACAAAGTGTATCATAAATAACTTAATTATTTACTCATTTAAGATTTAATCTAATAAATACGTATTTTCACATGATATAAATAATTTAGTGGTGTAATATTTCTAATTCATTTCTTATAATCAAAACAAACTTATGGAATTCTAATTTAAACATAATCAATATAATTAGCAAAATAAGTTTTGCATGACTAAGGAGGTCAAGAGAAAGATTAGGTTACCTTCTTTTGGAAGTTGTGAAGTGATCGGATAATAAGAACTATGAAATGAAAACAACCCTAGTTTTAAATCAAAGTAATAATAACCTAATTATTGTTCTTTCTCTTCTCCCTTTTAGTAGAAATTATTAGTAGAAGTAATACTAGATGTTTAGAGATTTTTAGAGGGATATGATCTTTGGAATACAAAGCTGGAATCACTCCTCTATTTATAGGAGTTGGATGGCAATATTATTAGCAAGTTGTTAAGCAAGTTGGGGAAGGTTGTTTTGACAAGTGGATGGAGGTAGCTATTAAGTGGGTGAAGGTAGATATCAAGTAGATGGAGGTACTAATGAGTAAGTGGATTATAAAGAATAATGTTGGCAAGTGGGTTCATATAACACGAATCCAATCCTCCCACCAAGGTAATTTTTCGTTCTGTATTACTAGCTAAAAATATTACCATTGCGACGGCCTCGGTAAAATAATAAATATAGGCTTTTGAAACGCACTAATCGGAGTCTGGATGATCATCTTTGGAGCGTTTTAAGAAGCCAATTTTTCTACTTATACGGGTTTTGCATAACGACTTTAACCGACGTGCTAAAGTGGATAATTGATCTCATTCAACACTTTATTGCATAAGGCTATGCAAGTATGGTAGTGGGTATGAGTCTATAAGATAATTCCCTTCTTGAGTCGAGTAGGTCATTTGGTTTGCGTGCTCTACTAGGTCGAAACCTATTCATGACACCTATCCAAAGTTAGGCTTGCTATCTGAGGGTTGATCACTATCTAACCAAACTTGATTACCCTAATTATGGTTAATGGTAGTAAGTTTAACACGAGGTGTTACACTACAGTGATGAAGAAGATGACTCTGTAGTCTCAGACGTTGAGGAGGAAAGCGATGATGATAGACCTTCCAAACAGGCTGTGTCGTGTCGTGTTCGTGTCCGAGTCAACTTTAATTGGATCATCATTACCTCAACTCTAACCCAACCCAATTACTTAAACGGGTCTTTTGTCTAAACCCTTACCCAACCCACTTAATTTTTCAATAACCTAACCCGTTTAACCCATTTATTCTATAAGCAGTTCATTTTCAACCAATTTAACCCGTTCAACCCATTTAATTATTTGACCTAACTATACTTTAGTAGCCTATGAACTCAAAATGGTGAGTAACAATTCTTATTTTTGAGGAGGATTGTTAGATTATAAATTAACCAAATAAAACTGTGACTAATTTAAATAAATTGGTTATTTGTGTCGGGTTCGTGTCAAATGGCCAAAACCCTAACTCGATCCGTATAATTTTCGTGTTCGTGTTCGTGTCAACCCAATTACATAAACGGGTCGTAATATCTTGACCCTAAACCCGCTAATTTCGTGTCGAGTTCGTATCGGATTTCGGGACAGATCACTTATTGCCACCTATAGATGATGACGGTCCCTCTGTGACGAAGAGGAGAAGAACGAGTACATTGAGGCTTTGGAAGGGTTGGAACTCGTCCATCTTCTGGATGATACCTTGTTCCTAGCGCCATGGAATACTTAGAAATTAGTATTTCACAAGGCTTGTTTTGTTCATACTAAGTCTAGAACGATAAATATAATTATCGTATTCTGAAATTAATATAGCAAGTATATTTTTGCTATGTTAAATTTATATTTTGTTATAATCATGTATGGTAATAATAAGTTTTAATTTGATGAATATGTTAAGTACTTTGAAATTTTAAGATGGATTAACGATTAATTCAAGTGTAATGTTCATATTGCATTGTTTATCATCTCTAATATGCAGAAATTATGAGGTGAGCGTAAAATATGTGAGCGCTGGAAATTAAGTTGGCGCTACGATTTTTAGTATAAAACAAAGAGACTCAAAAGACATTATTTGACATAGACCAAATAAGATAGTAGGTGACCCCACTTGTCCACTTGCACGACTTCTAGGAAAGTGGAAGACAGTTGCGTAAAACTGATTGAGTAAAAAACGTGTCAGTTATGGCATAAAAACCGTCGTTTAAGAATAATGATTATCCCTATAATGCGTAGGGACACCATGACACATAATATAGGTCATTT
>JAOWBH010146153.1:0-21505 GCA_028566215.1 Silene coronaria | reverse complement strand
TTGTTCGACAGTAGCTTAGATAGAGTATAAGCAACACACCACAGGAGGAGCCTTGTTGAGAAGGAGATGAGGGTTCATAGTTAAGCCAACTGCCCTCGTAGAAGGATCGACAAAGAGAATACGAGCATTGACCTACAAAACAAGAGCATCGAATCAATAAAGCTTCTTGTTAATCAATGAAACAAAGAACAGACCCATAAGATAATCTATTATACATGAGATTTACATAAGGGGCAAAACTCAAAGAGGTCCAGCTTTGACATTATTATTTGGATTAATTAACAACAATAATCCTGACTATGGACGACATTCTCATATTAATCCACACTACATTTTAACTTGGAATAATCCCAACTATTGGCCTCATCTTCTCAAAATAGACAAAGGTAAATTTTAACTTCTTGTTTTTTATAGAAAAACTGATATAATACTAACTAGGCAATTTACCCTCTTCAAAACGATCACCCTCTTATATTCTTTTGTCTGCCATTTAATAGAATTGGGGGTTTTTTAATGGCCTTCGAGTGTTTTGAGAAGAAGATTTGATACTTGGGTTTATTATGAGATAAAAATTAGTTTGGATTAATATGAGAAGGTCGTCCATAGTTTGGTTTATTCATGGTAATTTTCCCTTAGTTTTTTTAGGGTGTTAAAATTTTAAAAATCAGAACAGTGTACACAATATCACAATGTAAGTGAGCTGCACAACATGGTACATCATACTACCTCCGATTCTTTTGAAATGCTCCATTTGCTTTTTGCACAAGGATTAAGGTTGTGAGTGGGTGGTGGGTCTCACCAATAAAATATGGTGATTTCCTAACAAAAATATGCTCAAAATGGAAATGAGGCAGTTCTAGGAATAGGCCAAAAACGGAATATGGGGCAATTCCTAATAATCGGAGGGAGCATCTATGCACGCATGACGCACCAATCAGCAGTCAGTTTCGGGGTGGGGGGAAGAATGTCTTAGATGCTGAGCCATTGTTAAGAGATTGGAATCTGAGTTTTACAACTGAGAGAATCTATATAAAAGGCAAGAAAATAAAGAAAGCAAGCAAGGAGGAAAACAAGATGAAACGACAAATTTCTTAAATTCTCCAAATTAGAAGAAAAAATTCAAATTGTCCGACCTTCATATTTTTGTCATACTGCTTCTTCCAGAAAGACGAGTGGAGTTCGTTTTTCAAGTGGAATATATCAACCTGTACAAAGTACAGAATTTGTGTATGAGACAGTATAATAGTCCAATAGTATTTGTGAGAGGCTAGAATAGACAAAAAAATACATAACACATACAGTTCCAGTGAAATAAGTTAAAAATGATAGCATGATCCCATTCTCAAGTGTAGCCTGTATTCGAGCATTCACCATCATTCCAGGGACAAGAAGATCAAGTGAGAAACCCTTCAGATCCTTGGTCTGCATGTTTTAGAAAAACAGTTAACTACAAAGATGACTCACAAAAAAAAAAAATATAACAGCAGATTTATCAATTTGAAAAGCGGCTTACCACACATTTGGACACCAAACTTGTATCAGAAGTCAAATAAAGAACTTTACGAGTTTTATCTACATTCTTGACAACCCCCTGAACAAGCTGCCCTACAAGCACCTTAGACTCGCTTGCGTCTACCGAAAAAATATAAAAAAAAAATCAATTTAACGAAGAGCCACAAGAAACTAATGATTACAAAAAACACTCTGCAAATTAAATAATGACAACAGAACATTTGGCTTAGAAAACATTATGAAAGTATCCTTTGCCTTCTGAGGTAAGCCATACTGATACTATATCTCAATGTGTGCATGTTCTTTGGTGATAGACAAGCCATATAATGTTGAAGGAACTTACAATTAAGCAGCTATGTCTAAACAGTAAACATGACACCTCTAACTGTATAAGAGCATATAAACCTAAATTTACAGAAAACTTACAAGATACTCCCTCATTCACTATGATCTTCCTATACTTTTGAACGCAATATTTCAGGGAAGGGGTAAATGTGATTCATATTAAAGGACGATATGTAGGGTAAGAGATGAGTCATACTAGCCATACATTTTGTGTCAAAAAGGAAAGAGGAAGATCATAGAGAAATATACTTAAAATGGACAGGAGGAAGATTATAGTGAAAAAGGAGTATAATGAAATCTTAATATCCTTCACAGAAATACCATCCTGAACGCTTGAAAGCTAGGTAGCACCAATACGGATACGGACACGTGACAAATCACTTTAAATTTTGCAAGACAAGGACACGGCAAAAGAAAACCAATATACATATTGAAATAAAGGGAATTTGAAGTCTTCTATACTCAACATATAAAATTTGTCCTTAGAAAACCATAATGCCGTAAAATTACAAAACAAGCATTAAAGTCCTATAAACACAAATTCAAACATCAAGTCTTACAAACTCAAATAGTTAGTATTATAATATAATCAATAATTAGTTACTTAGTCCTATTTTGTGTGCTTATAGCGTCAAATAGCTAGTACTATAATGTAAATAGTAATGAGTAGTTTTTATAATTGTAGTTATTATGTATTTATGTTATATTCGAGTATTTGGCTCTACTTTTTGTCATCTCCATGTTGTAGGCACTAGTTCGTGATGAAGTGAGCAAAAACAAAGGTGGCAATTCTGAACCATGTGAGTCTAAACAAGTCAAGACACAACGTCGGGATGGGTTCAAATAAATTAAAAAAATGGACACGGTTTTATACTTAATAGGTGTCCGAAACGTTGTGTCGCGTGTCCCTCGGGTGTCAGACACGCGTCCAACACGGGGACACTAGTTGGGAGGCGTGTCTGTGCTTCCTAGCTGGATTCAGCCTTCAGCCCGTCACAAAGTACTACATATCCTCTATTACAATTTACAATTCTAAGATATATAACAAATGACACCTTTAGTACCTATAAAAATGTAACCTTCAGGAGTAACTACATATATGTAAATTTTAATACCAACAAATTAAGGTAAATTCTAGCTCGGCAGCCAATTCCTCATATAATGTTAAAGCTGCCATTGGCGCTACAACACTAAAACCAATTACATACGTTTCATTAACATACACCTCACATATATTGACAAACATATGGAATTGGCTTAAAGTTTAAACGGTGGGAGTGAGAATTAACAGAAGACAAATATAAAATACAAAATCTATTATGACATTGGCATATAACGACCGCATAGCAAAACAAGAAGAGATGTTAACCATAGATTTCGCAGAGTAAAAATTAGGAAATGGGTCAGGGAGGACTTCTTTTGGCTGATTCAAGTAAAACAAGTCATAATAAAAGCCATAAGACCAACCTTTGTCACCTTGCTTTGGCATAAAACCAGTAAAAGAAGGGATTCCAAAGTCAAGAATGTAACCATGATCTTCAATACTTTTCACATAAGCAGACATAACCTGATACACAATGTAAGATTGATAAGTGAAAAGGGGTAAATTTAAGATCATATCACTTCAAACAAAAAAAAGACAGAACAATATTATAAGACAAATAAACAGATGACCCAATACAAAATGTATGGTCGATCAAGCATTTAACAAGTGGTGAGATGTATAGCGAGACCGGTCAAAAAAGACAATTATTAGTAGACAGAATGCATTTAGATTATCTACAGAGGGAACTGTGTTCTAAATTTGGTTGAGAATACCAATAACATTACCAAAGTTCCTCAAAGACAGCCATCGATAGCGAATAAAGGGGCAGGATTTACATAACTTACCTTATTGACTCAGAGAATTGCTAGACGGCCCATGATGAAATTTTTCTTATTCAAAAAACTCCCAAGAAACTGGCCAAACAATTCTAAACTAGAGATAATATGTTCCATCATTGATGAAATAGAAACAGCAGAGGCCCCAAATTATGGGGGAAACACTTTGTACATAAATCTATCAAGCTCATCATCATATAGAATATTAGAAATTTAGAATGCATACCATCCCTTCTTGAACAGCATCCAAAGTGTATCCCTTATGCAACAAGGCAAGTCGTAATGACAACCAAACCTTCCTTTTCCCCGACTCTTTCTTGTCATCCTCCACTTGCAGCACAATACCAGATACCAGCTGGCCAGCGTGAAATAAGCTTGAGAGAAAATGAGACTCTACATCCTGGTGTAATGGGAGCAAACAAAAAAAACTATTAACATAAACATGCAAAAGCCACTACGTGAAGCGGCATCCACAACGGCGAGCATCCATGAATAAATAAAATAATTATAGTCGAAGAAAACAGTAAATAGAGAAAACTACCATCTTGTTTTTATCCAGTAAAGAAGATTCAACCGCTTCACTTGCCCGAACTAATCCGCGTAAACCACCAGGAAGAGTAACTGCGAGGTCTTTATCATTAACTTCAGTAATCACTCCCCATATCTTCATTCCTGGAGAGATGTTCTGGAGTACACAAAACAAACAAAAATCGGCAAGTTTTTCAGAACATATCTCCTTTTTACTTACGATGTTCTCCAGACCACGAAAATAAATGAATCAAAGTACAACCCAGGGGCATAGTTTTTCCATGATAAAGGACAGAATCTATGCTAACCGTGAAACTCTACTCTAATACATTAAATCAAGCAGCTCTTTTTCTTTTTGATACGTCAACTAGACATGCCAAATATACGTCAACATTCAGGTTTTGACAATTTACTACACATATAGGTGAGTTTGCATCTCATGTTGACAGCTTCTAATCAACCGAAGAGTACTACTATAATGTTCCTTAATTACCCCATCAGCCAAATGGGTACTAGCTAAATGTCCATATGTGTTCATATAAAAGTCAACTCTGCACTAAGGTGGTGCCATGAAAGCAAACAGTAAGATAACCACAAAAGAGTAGACTTACACCATAACGGACCTGAAAATGTTACTTTTCTTGTTTAATTAACAGTTGGCCACATAAAAAAAATCAGCCACTGACTGCACTCCCGCCCATTTATGTTGCCTCCGTATTATTTCTGGTTTTATCCAAAATAACTGACCCTTTCCTATTTTTGGTGAAAACAAAAACATGAGCTTCTCATACCACCTCTATTTAAGTAGCATATTCCATCCAACGCATTAACACTCCCAACAGAGAACTTCAATTCAAGGGGTAATAATGTTATCCAACAACAGCTTCCTTGGAATGGGGCAATGCATTTACCCACGCGTACTGCATACTCGGGATCCATTCCGTTGCCACTCCCAATGGAGAAAATTTAGTAACTTTTTTTTTTCCATAAATCTCACTTTTGCCTAGGACGTGCTGAGGTAATGCATTACCCTCGCATAACTATTAAACTCGGCCATTACTCTACCTCATTTCAACCCTCCATCACCAACAATTACCCCACCTTAAATAAAAACCTTAATTTTAAATACGGCCTCTAATCAAAATTGAACAACGACAATGTAAACGGAATGAAGAGAGAACCAAATAAACAAAGAGAATGACAAAAAGGTGGATACCTTCAATGTAATTTTATTAGCAAACCTTGGTAGTTTACCAGTAACACCCTCCCCAAAAAGAGAACCAAACTCATCATCATTCGACTTCCGAACTCCCCCGGCTTTCGACCCCTTCACCTTCTTCTTATTCCTCTTATCTTCAATCACATTACCATATTCAGCATCAACCTCAGCTTCAACTTCCTCCCTCTCATCTCTACTCAACTTACTACCCCCACCTGCCAACAAAACCCCCCAAAACTCATCAAATTAACTCAAAAATTAACTCAAAAACCCTAAAAACAGCGAATAAAAATGAATTGAGAATAAAACCTCTGGGAAAATCGACATCGTTGTCGAATTGAAAAGGTACAGATTGAGACTGAGGAGGAGGAGGAACGGCGGGTTTGGAAGACGATTTAATTAGGGTTTCGGATGATTTACGCTTCTTAGTGTTGGACGGTGGCGCCATGGTTGTAGTTTGACGGCGGGTAGAAGAGACCGTTAAATAGAAATGGTGACACAACACAAAAGAAAGAGTAGGTTTTTGGTCGAGTTGAAGAGGGTTTTAGAGAAGCTCACTTCAACGATTAAACCCCTCTATACCCTTGTGTGTGTTTTTATTCTTTTACTCTTTTTTCTTTTGGTTTTAGTAGAGCAGGCAAATAACGACACGATCTAAAAATTTGATACAAACCCGATACGAAATTAGCGTGTTTGAATTAAGGTTTAATGACTCATTTATATAATTGAGTTGATGCGATATTTAGTTGGGTCAGGGGTTTGGGTTGAACTCTTCAAACACGAACCCAAAGGTGAACTATTATTGTCGATTCTTCCTTTTTTTTTATAGGGTTTTTCTACGCTAAGTTTATCTTTTATAATGTCTAATGATGGACATGGAAATAATGATCTGATCTAATAAGTGTATAGAGATATTCAAAGTGTATAATGGAAAACGTTTATCACAAATTCAAGTTCATAGGAAACTGACCAAATTTTGATTGAAATTTATATTGACATATTCTAAAACTGTAACTTTGAAATTTATATAATTAAATGTGTTTTAATAAAAAGGAAGACAACAATGAACATTGTAAGACCTAACAAGTGTTGTGATTGTATATTTGTATGATATCATTTAGAATTAGGGGTTTGTACATCAATTAACAATGTAAAATCTTACAAGTGTTTCGATCGTGGGATATTATTTAGGAGCCTATGCTACCATTCCTTGAAATGTTCTGTTATAATGTTATTAATGTAATAGAGCTAGTCAAGCTTGGGTCATGACTTTATGAGTTATGATACACAGGTTGTTTATGTGAAAAGGGTGAGTTTGCATGTAGGATTGATGACTTATTTAAAGCTCTCTAAACCCTACGATTGAGGTTGTCATTGCATTGTTTCATTACGTGAGTCAGTGAGTGTGACCCAAATTTGGTGTAAAGGGAGCTAACACGGGCAATTTTGGTGCTGATGGAATTTGATCTCAAGCCACCTCGCATGATTTTACCTGTTGAGTAGAGATGGAAGTGTGCCTGGAGAAGAAAATGGCACGATCTAGACATGAGTGAGCTTCATGCCATGTTGTGCTGGTGAAATAGAAATGGCGACCCAGACACCACAAGCCACAAGCCATGACGTGTCGCGCCAAAACAATTCCTCCGCCACAACCTTATTTCTATGTATTTTGAGTGTGCCATGTCTAGGTGGCTAGGCACGATCTTTTTTCTCAATTTCTGTCCAGGCACGATCAATGAGGTTGTCATGCTGTGCTGAAGTGTGAAAATCTTGTGTTCTGCTAAGATTGGCCATGGGCCGTGATGGGGCGTGTAAGCCAAATGACCCGCGTGTCCACTTTCATCTCTACGGTTGAGCTGGCATATGCATGTGTGGTCCAATTGTTCGTAACTAGCTTGTAGTAAATTTTTCCGAGTAATGATTTTGTTGTATAAATAGAAAGTGTACACGGATACCAAAAATATAAGAAACACATAACAAAGAAAACACTCTCTTAATTCTGGAAGGTGGTTCTCACTTATCAAAGTTTTAAAATTGGACAACAAATATGCAGAAAAAATACAAATATAAAGAGTAGCTAAACTAAGTGTGGAGCGAATGAACATGTATGTATCGGCACATTCGACAGGTAGCTTAGTACCGGTATATTAGTTGCTTGTAGGCTTCACTGTTTTGGGTGTAAAATTTTACTTCAGCCTGCAAAACAAGAGTAACTCAACTTAATAGTCCAATATACAATTATGCAACTCCAAGATTATACATATTTATGCATTTTTTATACCCTTCCGTTTTCTTATATATTTCATTCGCACATTTTTTATTTTTATTTTGACGGTGGAGAAAAAGGGTGTTTATAGTACCCCAAATATAAATTGTAAGACAATTAATAAAAAAAAGGTACATATAACTTGCATGCAAAATCAGTGAAATTATAAGGAAATATTAACAATAGACTGTCATATAAAAGATTTTGTGTTAATAAATTTTGGCATATGACTGAACTGTCTGAACTCTGAAGCGAACCAAACATTCATTTAACACTTAAGGAGTGGCGGATCTTGATTCTTGGTATAGTCAGACAAGGGCTTGGCTCGAGACTAACCTAATGGCTGAGCAGTAAAAGTTTCGAACTTTGAGATCAAGGATTTGGTTTTTGGGGAGGGGACACAACGCTGTAATGAAGGTATTAAAAACACAACATTCAGTGAGAATTCTTACCTTTCTAACTCCCTTTATAGCAGTCAGCAGATTTTTACCCAGTAATTCTTCAAAAATGCCGTCCTTCTGAAGAGCATCCACAGATTCGGAAAGGTTCGTTGGCAGACGCCTAAGTTCACCTTCAAGGCTAGAAGGGTTTGCTTCTGCATCAAAATTAATATGGCTCACATAGTTAATATCACTCCAAAGAGAACATTAACTGATGATAATAACGGAAACAGCATTCTGGAAACATGTAAAATGCCATCTTTAGC
Source organism: Silene coronaria (assembly GCA_028566215.1). NCBI lineage: Eukaryota > Viridiplantae > Streptophyta > Magnoliopsida > Caryophyllales > Caryophyllaceae > Silene > Silene coronaria. The sequence continues at coordinate 13,048 of JAOWBH010146153.1, read as the reverse complement.
TCCAGGGAACAAGAAAAGATCATTCACAACGGAATAATCAACCAGTTAAACTTACAGGTTTAGACTACTAGCTAACACAAATTCTCAAATGACACGGTCTCATGATGATTAGGGTGAGATTGACACATATGAGGTCTTGAAAAGGTAGTTGTTCTTTGAGTTGGTGGGGTAATGGGCATATGGGTCGGTTTATAGTTAAATGATAGGTCTGACATTGAATAAACATGACATGAGTCCGTCTATATGAAAGTGATTGGCTAAAGGCGCATAAATCTGTATTAAGTGACAACACTATGATTTGTATCTCCTGTTATGCTGCTGAAATGTGAGAAGGATGTGCAAAAGATGATGTAGTCTTACCGATGGGGAGAGGAAGCGTAAGGTGTTTCCGTAAGCCATCAATACCGGCAGCAATTATAGAAGCCAGTCCCAAAAAAGGATTTGTGCATCCATCAAATGATTTGATTTCGAAGTTGCTGACAAGACCATCTGGAATGCCAGGTGGGCAGGCAGTTCTTAGTGGAGCTTCCCTGTTCTCTTTCCCCCAGCATTGGTATGCTCCACTCCATGTATTTGGTTGAATCCGGTCATAGCTGCAGATAACAAATTTGAAATAAAGATATATGTTTACGTATTTTTTCCTGATTGCAGCCATCATAACGATAGTTGACAAATAAATTGTTTTCGTAAACTGACAAGCTCTGCAAAACACGCATATACAGAACTACAGCAACATTGCGCTGTTGTCTCAAAAGCTCCCGTCTGTGGCGGTCTCAGAGTCAGGATTTAAAGTTTGGGAGGCTAAAATGTAGATTGAAACCTTGGGGAGAGCCAGAGATTTATAAGGAGGTAAGGAAGAAAAATAAAATAAAAGTTCAAAATTTTCATTGCCACCTACTTGCCCCCTTGCTTCTTACGAGACTCTATGGCAAGGTGAGGTAGGTCATTCGTAAGCAATTCACCCCTCTCTTACTTCATGGCATAAGAAATGAAAATTTGGCAAGTCAACAACAGCTATCTCAGTGATTCAGTGGCTCGCATCATAAGCGAGGTAGGAGAGGTCAGATATAAGCAACATACCCCCGTGCTAAAAGCACAAGAAGTTTGTTTGCAGATGGCCCAAATGACAGTTGCATGGTAAAATGCATCAATACTCCCCTAGGCATTAGTTGATTTAGTTCACGATAAAAGAAGCATAGGAAGTGAGCTGAATTTTTTTTGGTGTACTCCGTCAGTCTGTCATATTTCAAAGCAGAGAATAGTCGGTATTTAGTCCATTTGGAACAGAAATAACACGCTTTGGTAGTTAAGGTTTATTCCATCAAATCGCAAAGCAAAAGTATATCAATTTTTTTGTCTCTGTGGTAAAAATAAACAGAACGTAGCAGTGTAGCACCACATAATCTGAACACATCTGGAAATCAGGATTCGATTTTGTACGATAACTACCCACCATACGGAGTTACAGAATACAGACACCGAGGGGGGTCAAGAAAGTCATGATTCATTTAGAAAGGCATATGGTATACAGGCTATAACTACCCACCATACGGAGTTACAGAATACAGACACCGAGGGGGGTCAAGAAAGTCATGACTCATTTAGAAAGGCATATGGTATACAGGCAATGCAGAACACCTTTGGTCTTAAAGAATTTAGACGAAAAAATATTACCTATTTGGGTTTGGAGCAGTAAATGCCAAAATTGCTGGAAGATGAGATAGTACTCCAGCCATGAATTCCTCACCAAGTTTGGACATTCCATGCTTTGAGCCAGCGGCTCCTGTGAAAACATTCACTCCGTTCTCCCATAAGCTTAAATGCACATGAGATCCAGATCCGATGTCATCCAGTGCATACCTAAAATTACGAACAAAGCCACCTCGTCAAAAGGAAAGTAGAGAAAGATCTAATACTAATGCGAAAGCTAATATAGGATCAACTGAGAATATGGTTAAGTTACCAATTTAGATACTCAAAGACTCATCCTTTTCATTTGAAATCCCTCGTATATTCTGACAGGTTTTTAAAATTTTATGTTCAATGCCTCCTATACGTTTTAATAAAACAGAAACACATACACAACTGCACATATACACAATTAAACACAAAAAGGAGTAACAGAGAATTTCAAGTTCATGTAAAGGGGCCTCTGGATTACTCGTCTTACTAAAGAACAATCAGGTGAATCAGCCATGTGTGTCGAAAAACAGAAGATACCCACAAAAGAACAACAATACAGCTTCGGTCCCAAAATAATGTAGGATCTGCTCACAAGAACCGTTGTCACATGGATCAGTAACTAGAAAAAGGTAACCAAAGGACATTTAAAGTGTGTAGGGAAAGTTCGAACATGAAATTTATGAGCAGAAAGTCGAGGTGAATATTTTCAGAGTTCTGACACGAGGTAATGCAGCAAAAATATAGATAAGGTAGTCTGCTTGGCATCATAACTCACTATTACTTTTCTTTGATTCCAAACTTATAAATGCACAATGAAAAAAATTATCTTACTGATGCCATTTGAAACTAGACCTTAACAATCAAAATGATTAATCAAAGAGCATAGCTAAGTTCAGCGCTCCGATAAAGGGTATGTTAATTAATGTTAAATGTGCTGCAAAAATCCGAAATGCAAATATTCCATTGAATCGGCCAAAAATGGATAATGTTGCAATTATAAAGAATTGGACGGATTTTAAAAGTGGATAGATATTAGAGAAAGTTTCGGATAACTGTGGCTGAATAGCAGTCTCATAGTTACTACATATTACAGCAGTTAGAGGACATAGAAATCTGAAGAACTATCATATAAACTACGCAACTCTTAGTTAAGATTCAATGCTGATACTCACTTTGGCGTCAAAGTTGCCAGCAATCCATGTTTTCTAGCTACAGCCCTGATAGCTTCACGAGTGAACACCAAATTGTCAGCTGCTTTAGTACAAATAGTGTGGCCCAATGCCATTTCAAACTGGCCTTTCCCTGCTTCTGCATGTAACTATCACATTCAAGAAAATTGTAATTAGTTGAAAGAAATCTGATAAGATTATAGATAGAAGGAGAAATGAAAAACTAACTGGAGAATATTGACGATATTATAAGAATAGAATCGGTAGCTGTTCAGCAAGATGATTGCCTTATGTTTCATGTGAAGCAACTATAATCGTCAAAGCCCTGCTCTTAGTTACTTACTTGCGGAATTCTCTTTTGATTGCTAATTTAAACATATTTAAGTTAGCATATTGACTAGTACGCCATTTACTAGTTACTAATGCATACGAAGCATGCATTTTGACTATTACACTGTACACCACTCGCTAGTGCGTATAAAGCATGCACTTTGACTATTACACTGTACACCACTCGCTAGTGCGTATAAAGCATGTACAATTAATGCGCAACTCTGAGGATACATTGGTAAGCAGATAAACAATTGTATATGCCGTATCATAATAAATACCAGACTAGTGACCCTTGTATATATCTACTCTCCAGTAAAAACAGAAAATTGGGTAAATCTATGCAACTCGGTCAGTACCTGCTCCACGGGAATGCCTAACGACTGAAGTGCAGCAAACATTTCATGAAGAATAGGAGCAGCTGCATCATACGCTGATGTAGAACAGTATGGTGTTGAATCGAATGGGGTCCAATCTTCTTTTCCTTCCCTAAACAATTGGTTGAGCTTATTATTTTTTAATATTCAAAATTAAAAGTGAGTTGAAGAATTATTATTATTAAGGACTCGATTTCCAGAAGCAACTAAACGAGTCCACGGGCTCTGCCTGTTATGCTAGTAGGCGAAAAGGGCAATTACATCAACTGAAGCAGAAACCATGGGAAGGGTAGATTAGCCCTTAGAATAATGAGTGCCCTTATTATTACCTGTTTACAGGTTTCAAGAGATAAAACTCATTCTCAAAGCCTGCTTCCATTTCCTGCACAAGCGAAAGCAAACATTATGTATGATTAAGATGAACGGGAATCCAATTATATTAATAGATGTTGCTATCGAGATAGTCATACCAAGTTAAACTCTTCTTTCAGAACTTTTCCAACCCTCCTTAATGCTTCTCTTGGGCAATATTCCCATGGTTCACCTGGTCTGAGATGCATGTCAGCCAAGACCATCTCTTCTCCTTTACCCCTGCAAGGAAATGAAATGAAGTAAACATGAAATAAACTCGTTCAATCAATAATTTGGGGGTCAAACAATTCAATCAGTAGCAATGTGTCTTACTGTCTTACTTTAACGCTTACATAGTTACATGATTCTAGAATCAATACAACAAGAGGTACTTAGTCCTGGAAAGATTCAGGAACCTTCTAGAGTAAACATCTGAACAAAATGATGAGCCTTTACAGGAGTATATATTTGTTCTCAACATGTTAGCTATCGCCAACTAACTTACACAATACCAGATTTCCTTTTCTTTTTAACTTTCAGTTTTCCCCTTTCCCGTTGCCGCTCTCTTTGTTTTTCTTATCTGCCCTCCATTTAGTAATGGTTCATTCCCATTATATTTTGGGGACCAAGACTCTGTGTAGTATACACAAAGGAAGCACTATAGAAGCTATTCTCAGGATGTTTACCATGGGATAGTTCTTTGGGTTGCCAAATCAGGAATGAGTCTGATTTCGCCCGTTCCAGTCAAGTTAGTCTCAGCAGCTGGACCGTCTGTAAATGATGACATTCCCATGGAAGCGAATGTTAAACCAACACCATTTTTCGTGGAGACATCATGGAAGCGTTTTATAGGGACAACCTACAAGCATTAGCAACAAAATACATTATGCAATAACATCAAGAAACCTGTAACAATCAATTACTTTCGAAAAAAAGAAAGTCCACAACCTGTCGCAGACAGAGCTCAAATGAGAGTAGTAAAAGATACTAAAGAAAAATTTACTGAAAAGGATAGCATTACCGCACCACCCCAAGGGCTCTTGACTATGGCAAGAAAAGAGAGGTTGGATGCACAAAGCCTTACCTCTCTGCTTTGTGTTACAGCGCAAGTAGCAGGCTTCCTAATTATCCATGTTGAAAATTAACTCAATATAACTCGACTCCATACAGTGTAATCTAGTTTTTTTTTTTTTTTTCTATTCTCGAAAAGAGCTGGACTTCAAGAAACTAGACAAACAAAACAGCAATATTGGATGCGGGAAAAAACTTACACGGCATCTGCATTGTCCTGAAGCATCAACCCACAGTATGCGGACTAAAGTAATATTACTTTTTGGCACAATCTCTGCAATCTTTCCAGAGTGATGAGATGTGTTGGTTTTCAGATTGGAATTACCACTCAAGTTGATTTTGTAAAACTGGATAGCATTTTCCACAAAGAGGTCCTTAGCAGCTTCCAGAGCTTCCCCAATTGAAAGGTCACCGTCAATGCAAGCATCTTTTAGGACAGAAAAGATAACTTCACGTGCCCTCTTCGCACCTGTAAAGTCGGACGATGTTGATGATCATGTATAAAAACATTACAGTAGCAACTGAAATATGTATAACTGGTTCCATAACCAATTTGCATAGCATGGTCAAGTTTTATAGATCCTAGCTAGTACAGCTTCCACACAGCTCTATGACATGATGATAAGCAAATGATTAAGATGCTCCTGTAAAGAATGTACGCGTTCCCCAAAACACCAAGATATCAGATGTATCTAAATATCAAAGGCAAAAATATACAGCAAGTTGCAACAAAAAGAATCAAAGCAAGATCTAAAAGATGGAAGGATCACTTTATAGAACTTGTTACTTTAAATGTTAAATATCACAAGAATAATGAAACCCTAGAGTTTATGAGGGGAGAAACTCCAATCTCAGCAACATAAGCTATATGAGTTCCCGTCTGAAAACTAACTGGACACCCGGTTTAGCTCATGACGGATTTTATAATCCATACCCGACAGTCATACAATTGTACTTTCATTCTCTCTATAAGTTCAGAAACATGAAGATCCAGGTTTTGCTTGATGTTCTGTGGTGAAACTGTGAAAGATCAACTAAACCACCCCCTTAAATAAATGTTCTAAATGTCATTAGTGAACTGACCTAAGTAGAATGCCTCCGGAAATGCATAGGCATCAGTGCTGAACATCACCTGTAACAAATTATGTCCATCATGTTATCTCTAGAAGATATATAGTGAAATTCTTCAAAAGGAGCAGTTAACATAAACAGTAGTCCTTACGAGTTACGATATACCTCCACCCCGAAATATACTACAAAATTTGACAGTGGTTAAGGTTAACTGATGTCAACTTTGAGTCTTTGACCAGTAATTTCCGTAAATATGATTACATATACTTGTACAACATAAGATTTGTCATTTTAATTAATAAAATCTATATTTTCTCACTATCAGGTTTTAGAAAACACAAATTCTCATTTGTGACGGCACTACTTCGTCACAACTTACAAGTTTGTGACCTCTCACTAGGAGCAAGTGGGCGAGCAAGTGGAAGGGGGGTTGTGAGAGGTCACAAGCTTGCCATCATATAGTGTGAGAAATTACCCTACAGCATCACAAATTACATAGAATAACTACTTAACTACTACGACACAATAAAAGGAAGCGCACCAGCACCTAGTTTAAGGAGTCATTTTACTCTCTTCCATCATAACCAAAACCAAAGTATAGTGAGCAAAATTTCATTATACTAACAAATGTAGGAGAACAGCATTTGTGAAATACTTGAGCATAGCATCTACTTGTTACTACACGAATAATTATAATTAAAAGAGAACCGTCTTTCAGCCTAATTAACAAACTCTCATGAAGTCACAAACAATTAAGGATGAATGTGACACGAATCACAGCGGCTTCTTCGCGACAGGTAAAAGAACCATGATTCTTATGATGGAGCAGAGTATATATACGTGGCTTCCCGTTTAAAAGACGATTGATACAATTTATTTCAATTGTTATGATTACATGGGCCAAACTATAGCTTGATGGTAGTGTGAGTGTGTGACAGCCAAAATATTAAAAATCAACATGGAGTATAAGAAGTCTATATCTGTTCATCAATGGTATACATAATAATACTTGACAAGGACATCTCACCTTTTTCAATGGGGCTAGCTCCAACAGCTCTTTGACAGCGGCTTTCATTCCGTTGTTGCTGAGTAAAAGAAGTCCCAAACCAAAGTCAAGGTAAACCTACAGGGTCAAGAAAGAATCAGAATGCATTTTTTCAAAGGCATATCTTATGGCCAGCTAAAACGTTTATTACCATACCTGGGGGTAAACACTCGCCAAGTATGACGCTTCTTTGGAGAATGGATATGACGTATGCAAGAGAACAAGACGGCACTTGGAGAACCTTTTATCCTCAAGTAATGTTCGGAGATGAAGGGGGTTAGATGTCCTCAAGTCCTGATCTTTGTCACCGAACCTAGACCATACAATATTAGGAGGAAAAGAAGTAACAAAAATCAGGAAGCAGAAAAGCAACATTCTCAAAACAACACGAAACACAGAAAATCGTTCTGTAAAACAACATTATCCAATGCGTCAAAGACTCCAGTCGATGGTAGGGTAAATGGGATTAGTATATTCGTATGTATACAACATTACCTATGTGTTACCTCGATACAAAGATGCTATTTCAGAATGACCCAAATGAACATTTTGTCGAGAGTTAATACAAATCTTACTATAAATTATTATAAAATTACCCTGTATGAATCTGCATTGGCAAGTTGAAGGACAAAGCAACCTCCAGACTACGGGTAAAGATATAATCAATCAATTTCTTATTAGCAATGCGGACAGGCCTCCCAGCTGAAAAACATAGCAAGCAGTAAGAATCGTTTTTCCTCTATCTGATATCACAAGAAAGGAAATTTGAAACAAATGGCAGTATATCAAGCCTCACTCACAGCTTAAAACTTCAGTAAGACCATCCTCGGCATCTTTTTCAGAGACATTTGTATCAATCTCGAGACCACCGCGATAAGCAGCTATGCTTTTCAATCCTACCACTGTACCGGCTAATGTGGAAAAAAGTCATGGAATGCACACTCACAGTAGATCTTTTTTTTTTTTCTAATCATCATGATACAATAATTTCCCTATCCTAGAAGCTAAACTTGTTTGTACTATGATATCAAAGGATATGACTTCAGCTTGCCAACAAATGATTCAGTAAAAGTCTTCAGAGTCCATCTATCCCCATTTGGTAAATCCTGCAATTATTTGAACGGGAAAATAGATTACATTTTAACACCTCCGTAAAATTCACCCACATAATTCAAGTATAAAGAAGAAACGCTAAAAAGGACGGTAATGAGCAAGCTCGGACGGTTAGGCTTCAACCACGACAATGTTATGATCTCACTAAGTTATTGTCAATGCCTTAATGGCTTCCACCGATATCAAGTTAAGGAAAGGGTCGAATGAACTCAACACGAAAACACACACACGTATTTTAAAAGAGACTATGTTTAGATGACCAATAACATCGTGTTGTAAATGGAGTGACACACAACTACTTCAAGATACAAGTAGCATAGAAAGTCTTGCAAGCCATATTGCTTTATTTTATCAAGCTCCAATGCCAATAACAGCGATTATTTGGCACTATTGGGAATGCGAACATGTTACCATGTAAACATGAAAATAAGATACGAAGTTGCGAGCAGAAAACTGGCTAATAGATAATGAAGGAGGAGATGGGGAGGTAAATTTATGCTTCCGTCTACGTCAAATGAGAACTACAAGGAGGAGATGGGGAGGTAAATTTCTTACTTCGTCTAGAATTTTTTCTGCCACGTGCTCAATTCTCAGAATCCGACCAACAAATGGCACAAAATTCTTGTGCCACTCAATGTCATTCTTCTTGTCAAAATTGAGTCCATCGTCAATAAGCAATCCAGAGAATCTTGCAGCTCCGAAACATGTTGAGGTAACAGATTCTAATCCCGATTTTTTCCTGTAATCTTCAATGCTTTGTAGGGTTGATTCACATCCATATAGAGCAGCAATTTCCCTCACCCCTCTCTGTAAAAAGGTAACATCTTCATCAAGTGTTGCAACATAAAGTTAGAACAGTCACTTTTCACTTAGATGCACTCTCGTATACCTAAATCGATGCTCTCACAATTAACTGTGGCCTATAGCGAGTTAAGAGGATCGGATGTATATCATTTCCCCCTTGTGAAAACACACGTACACAACCACCACCACCAAACCTTACCAACCCCCCACCACCACCACACACACACACACACACACACATACCCAAAAAAAAAACTCTTACAATAATAAAACAGCTTGCATTGTAAAAGCATGTTCCCAAGAGATGCACATTTTCAGATCTTTCAAAACTACTCTCAAATTCCCATTGTGTTAAGTAATTTGTATTACAGAATCTCAAAGAAGACCGTCTAACTAAAATTAATCATAAGGCCTGCTCCAATCTCATTTGAGTAATTAAAGGCTTATAGCTTGTACCCGCCAATAGACCACTTTATAGTTTTTTTTTCTGTCAAAACACCGTTTATATCGTTAGTGTCTTAGTGACACTTACAAAGGCGCGTGCGTAAAGGAGAGAGAGTTCGCTTCATAAGTCCAAAGAGGTTCCACCCCAAAGCCAATTGGCAATGAGGGAGTAGCTCCTTGATTTATAAACTAGATCGCTCTCTTCTATTTCTCCAATGTTGAACTCTTACATGTGACACGGGTTGAGCTTCTTTGTTCACAATTCCGCGGTCTGAGATTTAGGTTAACGTTTAACAAGAGACTTAATTTTCTTGCAATCAAAATTTCAAATCCTTTGTAATCACTTAAGATCGCAACAAGGAAAACAACCAAATTAACCAATATTTTAAAAATCGGCCACAACACTAATTCACGGCCGAGTTATCAAGGTTTTCTATGTTGCTGCAACTAGACTAAATCGCATTTGAGGTGCTATTATTACATTTACCGAGAATAGGCCGAAAAAACATATACTGATGATTGCGAAGATTGACTACTAATAACACATCAACAACAACAAAATTTCTGACAGAAGTTATTGATTGCAAGTTTCCCTTAAATTACAAATTCACTCCTAGTCTCCTACAAAGAAAACATGTGGTAATAAATAACAGCACATAACAGGCATTGTCATGGCTCAAGCATCTAACATTACCAAAAAAAAAAAGTTCCTAAATCTGTCAATTTTTAACTACTTCAAAATACAGATTTCTAGAATTGATTAGTAACCAAACACATGCTAGCACAATTGATTTAAGGGTTGATTTTCCTATATATGGACATAAATCAGGTAATTTTTCGTCTCGACCTACGTTTGGACGAAAAATTTCTTCGTCTCACCTTAGGTCTGGACAAAAAAAAATCGCCCGGCTGCTTTTTTTTTTTCGACGTTTCTTCTTTTTTTTTTTTATTTACGTGGACTTAATAAATCAATACTTGATCACTTTCAGTCTTAAACACACTCAAACAACAGATTCCTTGCTTTTAAGGGTACCCAAACCAATGACCCATGTGTGCCAAATTGCTTGAGATCTACCCCTTTTAATGCTCAAATGATTATTAACCAATTTGAAGTCTTGAACCCTTACAAACTTTCCTAGGACCACCATTTACTTATTCATCCAAATATAATGATCTGCTATGTTACGGGACTCGGTTAGAAGGATCAAATATAGGTGTGTACCCAAGTGTTGGACTAGGCTATTTTATGAAAAAGAACTAATTAAACTTTTGGTCTAAATAAAGTGTCAGGGTGTCATACCAATGTCCAAGTGTCAAGTGTTGGACATAGGTTAATAGGTACACGAGCTCATATGAAGTGTCAAAGTAACATAGGTGTAATTGTGTAAGCGCTTTTACACAAATAATGTGTAAAACGGATCCAACTGCCAAGAAATCATGATCCATGGACAATGTTGTTGTTAAAAAGTACTACTTACAAAACTAACGGCTATTTGTGGTTGTATACTTGTATTAGCCATCTGGCCGATCAATGACAACACAATGATGACTTGTACAGTTATACACTTGTACTCCTATCAAACAACTGAAGTGACATTGTTAATTTGTAGGGATAAATCTAGACCTCGACTCGTTTAACATGTCTACTTAGAAAAGAAATACATATGTACTTGGCCATATATAAACATGAATTAAGTCAATAATACTCCGTAACAAGTTAAACCCAATTAGAAATTGCAGAGTATAATTGGGTTTTTAACGACGGTAAAACAAGATTTGTCACGTAGTTTAACATTGTTGACACTTTCAAAAACATTCATCATAAATTGATGGAAAAGTAAAACAAAGACGAAGGTATCCGTCAACTTTAAAACGAGTCAAGCATTTCACTTGATCATATAAAGTCAAAATGACAAATATTTGCTTTTAGATATACATACTGCTTTTGTCTTAACAGGTGAAAATAAGTTCCCATTTTATCACCAAAATGATCCAAAATATGGCAGTGGCACCTCCAAAATGACCCGACCTAACCTGACTAATATAAGCCCATGGGACGGGGGAGACATAACCCAAACCCGATTCAATTAAAAGAAACAAAAGTGGAAATAAAAGACAAACCTTGAAAGAAAGAGTATGAGGAGCAAAGGATAAGGCATCATGACCGTCGGCTTCAGTGAAACATTTGATGAAAGGAAAGAAAGAATCAATGGCGACAATGTTATGAGCATGCCCATCTAATAACTCTATCTTCTCTATTGTTTCCTTCAGCTCTCTATATGCATCCATTACTTTGTTCACTATTTCTCTTTTGTCTTGAATTTGTAAGTAATGGGGTAGTGGGTTGTTGTTGACTTTTGGTCTCTTTATATAGACTTCTTTTCTTAATGTTAATATTGATATGTTTCGATTATTTATTTACTTATTAGTACGAAGAGTTTGAGTTATCTTCTAATTTTTCTTATTAGGTAAGTTGTTTTGATGTGTAAATGGGTGATGTATTTGAATGTGGCCTATTTGTCATCCAAATACACTAGTTAAAATTCATTTTTATCAATCTTATAAATTATTGTACTAGTTTTAAATTTGCGTATTAAAAGTATACGTTGAGAAAAATCGATTTAAAATCTTTAAAGGTAACATAAGTGATTTGAACTGAGAGAATAGTTGGTTAGAAAAGAACCGACCATTAGTGGATCAATGAAAGGCAATATAAAATTGTATTTGTGAGTAAAATATTATGAAAATAATGAGCACAATATGGTGGTTATTGAGTTACACTTCGTACATTGTAGTAAGTTGTACGGCGTATGCATAAATTACTGGAGTATAGAGTAACTAGTAACATAATCTACTTTAGTCTACTTACCAAACAATGTCTTATTGTGACTCTTTTGAAAAATGTGTACATCAATGTATTGTTTAGTTACCCTGTATCATGTCCAGGTACATTTTCATCTACCGAGTACACTGAATATAATATTAAAACTTGGGAGAAATTCACTTGATTATTGACAAACCACTCTTTTATGATCCTTTTATATGTTTTGTGGTTTCTTTCTTAACCGTTGACTATAATATAAAATGTGTTTAATTTTGTGTTTAATTTAATATCAAGCGTACACCTTTTATATTTAAGCATGATTCGTACCTAATTTATTACATTTTGCTGAACTAGAAATTCCACACACACACACATACACATACACATACACATACACATACACATACACATACACATCAAGTGTGATAGCCAGCCATTTAGGCCCTGTTCTTTTGGACTTAATTTCAGTTCACTTCACTTCAGTTCACTTCAGTTCACTTCAGTTCAGTTCAGTTCAGTTCAGTTCAGTTCAGTTCAGATCGGTTCAGTTCAGTTCAGTTCAATTCAATTCAGTTTATTTCAACATTATTATTATTATATTATATTATATTATTATTATTATTATTATTATTATTATTATTATTATTACTTTATTATTATTATTATTATTGTTATTGTTATTGTTATTGTTATTATTATTATTATTATTATTATTATTATTATTATTATTATTATTATTATGCAACTTTTATTGAGATCAAACGAA